>SNQJ01S0019228.1:107182-145821 GCA_010110895.2 Picea sitchensis | reverse complement strand
AGGAGCTTGGAAATGATCACTTGGTGGAGCCTCATCTGAGTCAGGAGCCTCATATGATGAGATGTATTTATAAGGATATGAGGTCGATGAATCAATCTGGAAGAACTTGTGTTATCTACATTTATTCCCTAGTGAAAACTTTTCATCACAATAGTAGCAAATTCCTTGCTTGTCACATTCTTCCATTTCAGCTGGAGATACTTTTTGGACATTCGATGTTTGTGTAGGAGCTAGGTCAGCCCTGAGGAGAGGATGGTTGAGAATTGGAGCCTTCATGGGTGGGGCCTGAAGGATGGTATCAACTTCCTTTACTACATGACATTCCTGCAACCAGGTAGTAGGATGATGCATGCTCAAATGAGCCCAGATGACTTCCTTTAATCAACTGATAAAACATTCAAGGTGAAATATATAAGATAATCCCTCATTCTGGATATCCAACTATTCAAATGTCGTGATGAAATTTGTAACTAGTCCATTTTTGTGCAGTGTGGTGAGTCTACCCAAAAAATGGTATTCCCTATCAAAACAAGCACAAACTGCTTTAGTGAAAAGGTTTCAAGTGGGATTTCCTAAATAACATTTCTTATGCCACTGCCACCACTTCCATCACTCTTGATCCAAGTACAAATCCCCTACATGGAGTTTGGTCTCATCATCCCAAATATTATGGAGGGGGAAGTATTGTTTCATTTTAGAGACCCATCCTACTAGGTTGGATCCATCAAATTTATGTATGTCAACTTTGGGAACCTTATTCCAAGAGTGTGGATAACCCCAAGGGGAGTGGGAGGAATGATTATGCACATAATTGGAATGTTGAGGATCGTATGCATTGGGATCTACCTGTTTACCTTTTGTGAATGGATGCATGGCTTCACATATGGCTACGTGGACTGCGACAGGGAAGGAGTTGTTGATTTTTGTTTGTATGGTAGAGGGGACGAAGTCCATTCGCATTTGTAAGTTGGACAACCTAGTCTCCAAGTATTCTTGGGTCTGAGCTCAGGTGGTTGGCATGGTAGCGGCTTAGGTATTAGATGAGGTGTCGGGACGAAAATCAAGACAACAAAAAATGAGATCTACCAGGGTGATGAGAACAAAGAGAGGAGTCCAATGGGATAGGTGTCAAATAAGGGTGTCTCAGAAAGGGGTGGGACATAGAGAGAAAAAAAGGCTTAAAAGTGAATGGTACCATTGCTATCAGAATGAAGAGAGGAATGCAATGGACTAGGTTACAAATAGGGGTACTGACAGGCCCCGCAATTTTTATTTTATTTTATTTTATATTAATTTTTTTTTACTCCTACGGAGTTATACTCCAATTTGAATAATAATACAGTGACGAAATGGCCAAATGTTTAACAGTAAGAAATGTGTAGGAATTTTGCAACCACAATGCAGGAGAAACAGTTCCACGAAAATAGATCTTGTTTGTTCCATTGATGTTGTTGTCCCAAGGGTAAGGGTATTCAAGGTTTCTACAAATAAGGGTTTTCCCTATGTTATATCTCTCTGATGTATGTGCAGGGTTCAACTGTAGTACTCAACCCAATATCTTAGGGCACCAACTAAAGAGGCCAGACCATGCCCTTAGGTGTACTACCTAACTACCCAGGTACTAGAGAGTATCTTCCCGAGTGTTGTTCTCGATGGCACTATAGAAGTTAGGTGGTCGATAGGTTTATCTATGGAGGGATTCAGGAGATATAGGTTGACCTGTATACAAGTGTTTTCTGATGCGCTACCACTCGGAGGCGTAACAATAGGGGTTACAAGGGTGGCCAACAATGTGCACTCAAGTACTACCTGTATTCCCTGCATGTATGAGTTCCCTATTGTGGGTTTATGCACAGAACGATAGATCTTTGCAGATTAAATACGTTGGAATACATCTGTACCACGAAAAAATTTGACCCCACAATTTCTTCCCAGAAAAGAGCTCTGATACCACTTGCAACATTCCAGATATAATATAATATGCAGAACATAAATATTTAGCAAGCAATGGAAGAACACCAATGATATATCTAGAACGATACAAGAATAACACAAGAAATAGAATCTTTATTAATGATAGAAATGTTCACTTGCCTCTTTGAGGGGGAAGCTTCCAGCAGAGAAAATCTCTATTACAATAATCTCCAATACAAAAATCTCCAATGCCTCCTACTCGTATTTATACTAATTCGATCTTCTAAGGAAACTTCTAGAGGAAGATGTTTCTATGGGTGGAAGCTTCGATTAGGTCTTCTTACATTGACTTATTCTCCTTTAAAGTTTATTTATTAGGCCTTATTAACTAATGTTTTCCTTTAATACATAGAAAACATATCCTGCTAACTAATGACCCATGAAGAGGGGTTAGGATTAGATCCTAACATTTAGCCAGTGGAAGCTCTGATAATTTTGTGTTGCAAGTTGCATCTCTCTTGCTAGAAAATTTCATTAACAAAATCCATAAATGTTTTGGCATTAAAAAAACATACCATGTAGAAAAGTAATGACATGTTAGATCCTAAGCATGTACTTATGGATCATAGAGGTCATTTTTCTAGCCATTAGCCCATGGTGTTTTGATTTGTAAATTTGACCGACTCCCACAACATTTACAACTTGTCACACTATTGAAATTTTCATTCATAAAATCGTCATTTTGCACATTTACAAGGTGGAAAATGTATAATGGGTTGTACTATATTAACATGGTTTTGGAAAATCAAACAAAACTATGTTCTTGACCAATAGATGCTTCATTTGTTTTTTTTCACAATTTACAACTCACTTGCTAGAGTAGCTCAATGATAGAAGATCCAAATGAAGCAAGGGTAAGAAACCATACCTTTTAGCAAAATAGTGATCCATCAACTCCTACACATGTACTTATGCATCAACAAGATGGCCACTCTTGTCACTCGCCAACAAGATTTTGTTTTGTGAATTTGACTTACTTTTATAACTTTTACGAGTTGTCACACTATTTAAATTTTTTGTTGGAAAATCATCATTTGACATGTTCTCATGGAAATTAAAATATGTAGTGGTTGGTACAACTAGCATAATTCAGGCATGGGTAATCCAATGGAACTCCCTGTTTACCAATGGAGGCTCCATTTATTTTTCGATCGAGAGTCACAACTTATTCACTATTGTAGTTCAAGGGAATAAAAAATGGATGGTATAAGGGTCTATAAGACATGCCATGCACATCAAAATAACATTTATCAATACCATGACATAAACTTATGAACAACACTTTCCACTAGCCCATAGGGTTTTTCCACTTGGCATGAACATAATTTGAGTAATATAAGTATTGTTGCTTATTAGTCCTTGCCTCCGGGTAGGGACTATAGCTTTCGCGCAACAGTCAAATTTGTATTACTTGGTGCATTTTGATTAATTAATGGGTGAATTTTTTATGTTGAAGCTTCACTTTTCCTTAATTCTACCAAATTATTTATTAAACCTCATTTTTAAAAAGCATTAAAAACCTTTTCTGAATTTTTAAATTTTCTTTTCTAAATTTATGATTCAATTACAAATTCTGATGGGACTTAATAGCTCCTTCTGTGTTCAATTTTCTTTTCATATTTTTCAGGAAAAACAAATGATTTAAATAATATAAATTTCTTATTTGCCATTTCTTTGAATCTGACAATACTTAGCCTTTGTAGTCAATGTATGAAGTTGCCTCCTGGAGCCACCACTTCATCCAGTTTACATTTGTTCAACTGCATGTAGGTTTTGGGAAGGACGATGCGGCCTTTTGTGGGAACGCCAAAGCCTTTCTCCACGGAATCCCACAAGAATACTTTACCAATTAGCAAACAGTTGTATAGAATTACCAGCTATGGCTTCCAAGGACATCGACAATAAGTCCTCCAGGATTATGAGGACCACTGCGGATCAACTCAAAATCCCAACAACCATTAGAATTAGTAGTTATGGTTGCCCCTGCGGATCAACCCAAAAGCTCAACAACTACTAGAATTAGTACTAGTAGATATGGATTCCAAGGCAAAGCACATCGACAATAAGTCCTCAACGATTAATTGAGGACATGAATCTACCCCTGTGGATTAACTCAAAATATCGATTCAAGGAGCATGCAGGTCTATTAGACTTATGATAAGAAAGTGTATTTTACTGTGAGTTTCCAATTTTTATTGTATAATAAAAAATAACTTATGAGCCTATTTTTTAGTGAACGACCTTGATTGAATATTAGGGTTTGAGAGAACAACCTCTATCTTGTCACTGATAGTATTGAACGAATTTGATTGGATATTATGGTTTCATAGAACAACCGCCATCCTGTTAGATATGGTTGCGACCGATAAATACTGAAGAATATGTGTTGCAGTAGTCATGAGTGTTGTCAAAGAAGAATATGTGTGAAAATTACTAGTATTCTCTATTTCAAATAGACACCATATCTGATTTGTATCTGAGAGACAGACGACACCATCCTACCAGAATATAAGTTTATCTTCCATTTCAAGAAGCCACTGCCAACAAAGAAACAAACCTCTCTTCTTGCTAGAAAGAAAGGAAGTCGTCGTCGTCATCGTTCCTATTTGAAAACTCTAAAACTGTTCAACAAATCCACCATATTGAATTAAAGAATTTAGTGTTGGTCAATTTAAGGGAGTCGTTGTTGTAGGATTCAAGACTCTGTCAATTAGAAGAAAGTAGCACCATTATCAAATTAGAGTAGCCACCATCAACAATAATTGAGGAAGGTGCTAAGATTTGTTCTGTATACACACAAAAGAGAAGATGTCGGAACATTTGCAATCATGTAGCACTGGCTTATTCTTTTTATATCTTAGAACCAAATAAGAGTCCTTTATGTTTATATGAATGACAATAAATGCACAATTTTATTCTGAAAATATATGCACAATTTTATGTAGTTGTTTCAATAAATAAAAAATTAAGGTTGGTATGGAAATCTTTTCCTTTTAATCAAAATCTACACGCTAATTTAAAACAAATTCTAACACTAAAAATAATAATGAAAAATAGATCTTTAGAAATGTTAAAGCTTGTGTCTCTCCAGACTTGTCTGGAATAAGGAGCAACTCATACTTCATAGAGGTATTAATTACATACACTTTGTCAATATGAAAACTGGGTTTTTCATATGATCAATTACATATTCCATCTCTAAGTGAGAGTTACTATTGATGGAGTATTATATAACAATTATGAAGCAAATCACTTCTCTGGATCAATTATCATTCCTTTGAACCATATGATGGAAAATTTATGATTCTTCCAATATGTGCCTTTTGTTAGTAATTCAATGTAAATACTCTGTATTTGTTTAAAATTCTTTTAGTTCTGGAATTTTTACCTCTGCATAAATTCATTATAAGAGGTCCATGGTCAAACAATTTTGAGTCACCGTGGACATATTAAAACTGTCTCAACCAAAACAATATACAATCACACCAAGCCAAGAGTGCATCACTCTTCTTTATTACTTCAAACCATATCCAACAGTCTGAATTAGTGGAACATTGGTGGCTCTCCCACCTACAATTCTCCCCTACGATTTTAAACACGACACCGTGGATAACCATAGTAGGTGCTAGTTCCATCGACCAAGAGTTTCTATCTCCTATGGTTCTTTGGAATGGTAAAAACTATAGAGCCTCCTCCCTTTACAAAGGCAATACACTATAACACAAGCAATTTCCTTTGATATATGGAAAAACCACATCTAGTAATGAGACTGCAAATTTCTGCCTTGCGGGAAGCCTTGATTCTAAAAGGGTTAATGGAAAAATTATTCTTTGTGATCTTGGAGGGGAATATGGAATGACAGAGACGAGATTGGTTGTGCGACAACCCGAGGGAGATGGAATGATTCTGGCCAACCTGCTTGTTGACGGGCAAGATTTTTGGATCGATTTTCATTTATTACCTACAACGAGTGTCGATTTCAAATACGAGGTAGAGATTAAAGCTTATAGCAGTAGGATCAAAAACCCAACGACAACCATTAAAGCAGAGAGAGTGACCGTGGTCGGTAAAACGAGATCCAATAGTAGCCAAATTCTCTTCCAGAGGATCGAATCCGATTGTTCCATAGATCCCTAAGATGGAATTGATTTCTCTGGGAGTCAACATATTGGTGGCCTGGAGTGGGCATGTCAGCCCAACACGCTTGACCTCCGATAAAAGAAGAGCAGATTACAACATAATTATTGGGACTTTCATCTTGTGCCCGCATGTCATAGGCAGTAACTGCATGATGCGAAGAGCTCAAACGCTAAGGTGATTTTAACATTAGGACCACGAAATTCGAACTTTGTTCATCCTTATCATGAAATTTTGCATAACTCTAGTTGCCTTGGATATCATTAACACACTTTGCTTTATGCATGTATATCGATTTGTGTTTTACTGCAATACTTCATCTATTCTATGTACTTTAATGGCATTGGAGACAAGGCCATAAGCAATTGTGACTCTCAGAGTTCCTGCCGATTGTCCACACTTAATCAACAAACTTATATGTATGACACTTAATTTGACATGGATAGGATTAGATAGGTGTTTTTTCATGCAAAGTGTCGTGTTTTTAGTGAAGCCTCATTAAAGTTACATTAAAGTTAGAATAAAAGAATTTTTGTATGTTCTCATATTCTCATTATTTAAATAAACATTAAGGGATATATCATTATCAAAACTTTGTAGGATCTATTTAAAACGATTCGTATTTTCCTCATTGCTGACATAGTATCTCTATATACGTCCAAGCTAAATCAATATACTTTTCACGGGTTTCGAAGTGATTGCATATGTGCATGGCATGTTTCGAAGTGATTTGGCATGAAAATAATATATGCATAAATATTATATCTCATAGCGAAAACTTGAATTAATATACAGACATAATGCAGTGCAAAATTGCAATGAATCATCGACAATTATGAGTTATTTGACAATGTAGTGAAAAACTGCAATGAATTATCGACAATTATTAATTTATTGAACTCGTGTGAGTTATTTTCCAGTGATTTAGTGCTCTATGCTAACCTAAAATCTTCCCTTAATATTTGTCAATAAATATGCAATTGTTTGGCCATATATGAGAGTATGAGAGATACCTGTTTAAAAGGCTTCAACAATAGTGTTCACAATATTGGGTTGGATTTTGGTTACACAATTTCTGGGTACACTTTGTTGTTGTAGTTCCTTACACCATTTATGGTTAGTATTGGTTGAGGAGTTGATTGGTGGGAAATAAATTTTCAGTTTGAGATATTCACCGGTGTGTCTTTGTGATTTTGTGTTATAAAAGAGATTGCATATATTTATGTTCCTCTTAGTGAGAATCATATCATGGTTGATCGTGGTTTTGTATCTGTATTTATTGGCATCGCATTGACATGGCTATCCGCCAAATTCTTGATCACATTAACATTTCCCTACATTSCAAGAAAGAATTGGCCAAAACGAAGCATCTGGTAATGAAAATTGAGCTTATTATAAACGATATCCAACACTATTGCCCGGATCTAAATAGGAAGAAAATTCCCATTGCTCAAAGAAACAATAAATTGACACCTTCAAAATGAGTAAATTATAGTTATTTGAATACTCTATTTAAAACACAGCTTGAGTGGGCCTAATGGTTAGGAACATTTGTGTAATTTCATTAGTGCTCAACATGGAGTTGACACCTCACAATTTAAACTGGACCATAAATAAACTATTTGAATTTCCACATTAAGTAAAACATTTTAATATCATATATATGGAGGAATTTCTTATTGCCTCAACAGACAATGGAATGTGTAGGAGATTTGTACTTCTTTCCCTTCTCAACATGGAGTTGACATATGACATTTGAAAAATTTATTTATAACAAAAAAAAAATTCAATGAGCCATCAATAAAATATTTCAATATCTACCTTAAGGGAGATAAAGTAATTGAAATTATAGCTTCTTATTTCGAGATAAAGTAATTGAAATTATAGCTTCTTATTTCGAGATAAAGTAATTGAAATTATAGCTTCTTATTTCGAGATAAAGTAATTGAAATTATAGTTTCTTATTTCAAAGATAGGTGCTTTCTACTTCCCAATATTAGGGAGATGTCTAATTCCACCAATACTTAATATGGAGCTCACAAGTGGCATTTTAAAAAATGTTGATAACAAAAAAATATTTAAATGTGGAATATGTGTAAAAAATGAAAGTAAAAAAATTCTTAAAGTTAAAACATTTGAATGGTGCATTGTTGAGTGTGAAGGAGTTGTGTAGTTAATTCCATTCCCAGCCTTCAATTGACACATGGAATATATCTTAAGAACAAAATTACACATGAAAAATTTGATGCCTCTCAATGCATAATAAATCCACAGTTATAATGAATGACTAAAATGTAATCCAAATCCATTTAACTAACACAATCCAAAATTATGTCAATCCCACTATCCACGGTAATTTAGAATTCACGATGAATAATTGAGTAAAAAATCCAATTTCCAACTATGAGACAATTCGCCTATGTGTACAAGATGGTTAATGAAGCACATAACTTGGATCCTATTTATACTACATATATCCAGTTATGGCAATGACAAAATGCTTACGTTATCGTGGTGATGTGGAGGTAAAAAGTCTCGCCTTGGCGCAAATGACTCCAAACGCAGGTGCAACTCTCTAAAACACCACATCATAAGTGCGATCGGTAGGTTGCTAGGTCATGCAAAAAGGTCGCCGAGTATTGAAACAGAAAAGCTTTACCACCAAACAAATTTCCAAGATTTTGCTGGGTTTACCAATAAATTAAAGCAAGCATAGCTCTCGATCCTTCTGGACCAAGAGCAAGTTGAGAAAGTTGAACATGTGCGCGCACCAATAAATTAAACCAAGCAGAGCTCTCGATCCCTGTCGACCAAGAGCAAGTTGAGCAAGTTGAACATGTGCGCGCACCAATAAATTAAACCAAACAGAGCTCTCGATTCCTGTGGACCAAGAGCAAGTTGAGCAAGTTGATCCTCTGCGCGTCACGAAAATCAAACTTGTTTACTTTCTGTAGATGGTATGATAACATATGGATGGGCGATATCCATGTCGATGGAAGGATAAGATTCCGGTAAATATATTGGATTTTGACAACGACAGCAATACGAAGATTGGATACAGATTTAAAGCATCTCGTTTGGTCAGATTTCGCTCTCATACTTGCAGATCGCCAGATCGAAGCTTATATAAGTATGAGAAACCCTAACCCCAACCCCATAGAAGTCCATTCTTGGAGGGCATAATTCGCGCTCCTTCGGCTTTTTTTGTTTCTACGAGACGTAAGAGCTGGTTCTGAGACTACATAATTGTGATTTTACTAGCGATTGTGCTGTGAGAGGTCCGGGTTTGATACTCCGAAGTTGTATCTGTCTGTGTTGTATTTTGGGGTTTCGAGGGCGTATCGATGGCAACGATGTATGAAACGCAGCCTCAGGAAGTGTGGAGATCATCTCGGGATTTTATCTCGGTCCGTACTGACAAGAAGAAGCCGAGTTCTAGATCATCTGGCGGGCCGAAGCAAATTAGCAAGATGGGTCACGAGGAAGAAGATTATGGCAAGTGGCTTCAGGAGATGGTGGGGCGTTACCATTCTCATTCGTGTGATGATGGGGGAAGACAATTCACGAGGTGCTCCTCGGTGGTGGTGCAGAAAGTGGAGGCGCCGGTGAGCACGGTGTGGTCGCTGGTGCGGCGGTTCGACGAACCCCAAATCTACAAGCAGTTTGTCCGGAGCTGTTTCATAAGGGGTGAGGGAGATCCGAAGGTCAAGGTCGGCTGCCTGAGAGAGGTCCGAGTCATGTCCGGGCTCCCTGCGGCCACCAGTACTGAGCGACTGGACCTTCTAGACGAGGAGCAGCATATTCTGAGCTTCAGCATCGTAGGGGGCGATCACAGACTCAGCAATTATCGATCCATCACGAGTCTGCACGAGAGGCTTGTAAATGGGGAACCTGGAACGATTGTGATCGAATCCTACGTGGTGGATGTGCCACATGGGAATACCAAAGAGGACGCATGTTTATTCATCGATACTATCGTTAAATGCAATCTACAGTCCTTGGCTGATGTCTGCAAGAACCTCATCAGCAGAAAGCGCTGCTTATAGTCTCGCAGGATGCAGTACTGGTTTTGAATGTTTGCTTACTCTGTTTCCGTTGGATAAACGTTTTGAGAATGGGTATCGGCGCACCGAGGCCTTCCAGATGGTTCATATTGATATTATGTGATGATGTGGAACGGAACGGTTTCCTTGTTAGAGAGTGCAATTCAATAGTTTCATGGTGTTTCAAACATCAATAACACAGTGCTACAATTTATGGTTTTCTGAGACCCTGCGCAGGATATTGCTCACTCTGAAGTTGCTCTCTTCATATGCTGCAGATACAAACAATGGAATGGCGAGTCATTTTTCCACGAAAAATAACATCTCTGCTTATCCATTTACATCTGAATGGTAGGAAAACAAAGGTGTTCTTGATTCCTCGATGTCAAGGTTCAAGGAAGGTTTTCCTAGCTTGGGCATATGTCAGTTGTAATTGTCTCTGTCCAGAAAATTCCATCTTATGTTTCAAACATTCATCTTGACGTTTTGAAACTTCAATCTTTGAATTTTCAGGGAGGGTTCTGTTGTTCCTGGACAATGAATTTCCATGTGGACGAAAATTTCTGGAAAGCCTAGTTTGTGAAAAAAAATGCTACGGTGACATGGCACCTTTTCACATCTTCAATTTCGTTTTTAGCATTTGCGGTGCCACAGTTCGGAGGAGTGGTAGTAATATAGCAACGTACCTCGAAAGGGCGTGTTGTACTAATCTTCCAACATACCTTGAAATAATGGAGAACCATGTTCATTAGTTATGAATCGCAAATTTTGAACGGTTATCATCTTAAACCATAAAACCATAACCAATTTAGATGGATCCAGCAGCTTGAAAAACCTTTAAAAAATTGCTATTGTTTGCATTGTGTAATTCCAGCAACTAATATATATAATATGGCAGCTTGAAAAACCTTTAAAAATTTGCTGTTTGCATTGTGTAATTTCAGCAACTAATATATATAATATGGGTTGGCTAAATGTTTTATTTTTGGGGTTTTTTGGACTGAATCCTGCCATGTAAATTTGGACAAAATTTATATTTTCAGTTGTTTAAATTGCATTTTTGAATGCATAAATGAATTTAGACAAAATCTATATTTTCTGTTGTTTAAATTGTATTTCTAAATGCATAAATAAATTCAGCTTCCTCAAAATCCTTGGGGCACTCTAATTATACAAATGTAACCACTCAAATCTGCAAATCCAACCATACATCATCTAATTTCGAACAAAATCAAATAATTTTTTTTTAAAAAAACAACAAAAAAAAATAAAACTTTTAAACTGCTGCTATATAATTTGATGGATTCTTCTAAATTTTTAACCTGGTTTGAAAACTCATCTAAAAACAAAAAGAAAAATTGAAAATTTCCAATATTTAAACCTCTCAAAGCTACCTCAAATTCTCCCATACATCGAAGTCTTTCCTTGAAATGAACAGCTCAAAATTCTCAACGACATCGAAGTCTTTTTTTTTTAAATCAACATCCAAGTTGTAAAGCAACTTGCTTCTCTCCCCACGTCAGCAACAGAGTACCTTGCTTTTCGCCAACGCTTAAGACCATCTCAATGCGTCATCGCCTCTATCACATTAATAATAATCGTACAATAAAAACCTTAACCCCCGATATCTTATGTGAAAACAAAAAACCAAACTTGTATTTCATTATCTCTCTTTCGTACTATTAACTTAAGTCTGTGCTAAAGGATATCACAAATCCCATTTGAAAGATTCCATTTTACAGTATCAGTTAATTTAGTTAAAATTTGAAAGAATGAATTAAATTTTGAGGATTCCATTTTACAGTATCAGTTTTGTTTATAAATTTAGTTAAAATTTAGTTTTGTTTATGAATTTAGTTAAAATTTGAAAGAATGAATAAAATTGTAAATAGTAGTTGTTGAGATTTCACAGTTTGGGTGGAGAGGTTTTCCAAAGAACTATACCTATCTCTACATTTAAAAATGTAATTCAAAAAATGAAAAATCACAATTTCATCAACAATTAAATTACATGATTTGAATGATAATTATTTAGGAGTAACGATTAAATTACATGATTTGAATGATAATTATTTAGGAGTAAAAAAAATCTAATATTTATATTAGTCCTAAGATTGCATTATTTAATATACATAATATCAAATATATTTTAGAATTTTTTTTATTGGGTGATGAATATGAAATGAAATTATTTGAAATAGACAATGGTTATAACTAATTATAGCAAAATTTTTATTTTAAAGTTATTACAACTTTTTTTGGAGCAATATCTAGTTGGTGGTTAGTATTGGTTGTTTTATTTTTAATAAATAATGTACATTTTATTTTGGTTATATATATATATATATATATTTATTTTTTTTCTCAAAAAAGCAATTACTTTGCTATTCAATTTGAATTAAATAAAACTTTCTAATACATAGACTCAAGTCATTACAACAAATTCATTATGAGTTTTATTCATGTCATTTATGAGAATTGAACCTTGGTAGAGAAGATAACTTTTAACTGGGTTACTATTCACAAAAATGAAACTGATATTAAGTACATAAACTTTTAACTTTTAAAATTAAAATTAAAAAATAAAAATAAAATATATTAGTATAGCTTTTTCCGGTTTTTTTTGTTCTCTCATTAAAATTTGAATGAAAAGCATCAATCCCATATCAAAATTAAAGAAAAATGATAGAAACACAACCAAATCACTGTTGGAATATATAATTCCTACTTATCTAATATGATGTATTAAGAAGTAGAGTCAATCTCTACGTGAGTTGTGTGATCTTATTATTAGGAATTTGTTAGGGAGTTGGATTTATGAGATCCTAGATTCGTGTGTGTTTATGGTTGAGATATTTCCTCAACCTCTCATCCTACAATTGGAATAAGTTAGATCCGATAACTATCAGTGAGCTCTATATAATGAGCCACAAATGTATTGTATATGATATCAAGGAATTAAGTAATCTAATAGTAATGTCTCTTTCATTTGTTATTTTGGTATCAGAGCCTTACGGTTGGGCGTGACTCCCTCACGGGAGTGCCCAGGATCATGTGAAGAGTAGAGGAATAATTTGATTTCTGATTGACGTCGGGGCCACCAATGTTGTTGTAGCCGCCATCCGCTGTAGAAGTGATGTTGCGTAAATAGTCAGGTCTTGTTGTCATCATAGGCATCCATACTAGTTGTGTTTGACCTGCGCGTGGAGGAGCCTGTGTAAAGGAGTCCAACAAGTCAACAGATCCTTCACACCATATTTAAATTTTCTCATAGTTGGCATTGAAGTTGTAATAACGGCCTGTTGTTGTTGCTTGGTGAAGAAATATCCATGTGAAGGTTAGGTTGCAGCTGCTGGTGGATTGGCGTGCAACCATAATTTGGAGAGCCGAAACAATTGAATAAGTTGTTATACCCTTTGAATTTTGTCAGTTGTATAGTGAAGGGAGTCACCACCAATTGTTTGGTGCCACTGTTGGTGAGTAGAGCTTGGTGTGAGGGTCATGTTGTGATAGCCATTGAGAAGGTTGTGAAAATAAATTGTCGGAAGAGCCACCATTGTGATTGAGAGACCACTGCATAGTAGATGGAAGCTGACCGACTCATAATCTGCTTGTTGTAGCGTTAAAGAAAATTGTTGCATTTATGGCTTGTTTGTTGTAATTAATTGTCAGGAAGACTTTTGTATAGAGGAGGTGCATCAGGGTGGAGTCAAGGTGCACATTGGAGCTCGAGAATATTACCCATGTGGTGTAGAGGTGCACAACATTAGAGCTACAATCGGCATAAAGGAGGATATCGTTGCTTGTGTGTAAGAGGAGATGCCAGATTGTTCAGTTTGTTGTATCGAGAAGAGGTCATGATGTATGAAAGTCGTTGCTGAGGGACCTCCGTCACCAAGGGAAGCTGTGTGTGTGGCTATCGTCTAGGTTGAAGGATGTTGTCTTGTGGCGTTGATGGCAATATTATGCTTCTTAGGGTTAATGACATGGACATTTTCAAGGGCATAAGCTTGAAACTTCTGGCAATGGAACAACTTTTGTATCAGCATCCGCAGTTGGTTGGTAAATTGGTCATGGTGCAAATTCTCAACCCTGCACGCGGTCGAGGTAGGGATGTTTTGGAGGTCCAAGAAGAGCTATCTATCACCACAGAAAGGATAAATGAGTTATTCGAAGGTGAAAGATATCAACCTATTGAATTGATGCAGAGACATGTTCCATTGTATGAAAGGGCAGCATATTACAAAATTGCAGAATGTTGTGTTGTATCTACAGTCTGGGATGGTATGAATTTGATCCCACATGAATACATTGTTTGTAGGCAAGGTATTAGAAGAACTAGATGCAACATTTGGAATCACACCTGATAGCCCTAAAGAAAGTATGCTGGTAGTGTCCGAGTTTATTGGATGTTCCCCCTCTCTCAAGGAGCTATTTATGTCAATCCATGGAATATTGAAGCTTTAGCAGATGCTATCAATACTTCCATTACAATGCCATATGGTGAGAAGCAAATGAGACATGAAAAACATGTTAGCAGTCATGATGTAGGCTTTTGGGCCCAGAGTTTCATAGGAGACTTGCAAAGAACCTGCAAAGAGCACTCTAGAAGCCGATGCTATAGACTAGAATTTGGATTGGGATTTAGAGTAGTGCGTCTTGATTATAATTTTCGTAAACTTTCAACTGAGCATATTGAAATTAGGAAACAATGTTTTGACAAGCCATGAAGGAAGAGGAAGCCCGAGGAGAGGGCGAGGTTGAAGGGCGTGTGACAAACTGTTGTCCATGATATTGCAGAGGACTCATTTGTTTTGAGTTTTGGAGAGAAGTTGCAATTGTTGAGTAAAGGAGTCGTAAAGCGAGAGGTTTCTATTGTTGGAGTTTGTTGTTGTTTGAACCATTACATGGAGATGTTATAGCGAAATGAAGTGAGGTGTACGTGCTCATTCTGTCGAACTCACACATCCTCCAAATTAAATCACAAAAGTAAGAAAGTGAGATTGAGTTGTGCTTATATTTCTTGTTTGAAGGTGTGATGATAGTTATTCAAGTTGTGTGAAGTGGTTGTGTGTCTTGGTCAAGAATGATGATGAGATGTAAATGGACATATGTAATGGGATTGTAATATTGGGCATATGATTGGTGAGAGTATTGTTGATATTTTATGTACCTGATTGAATTGTTGTAGGGGGTGCATGATCGGTTTTACCCGACACCCCAGGTTATGGTCCAAATTGTAATGCTTAGCCATCGACAAACTAAATTCCCCAGGTTAGTTGTAAGCCTTGTTAGTAAGGCATAAACAGGCATACATGTTGTAGCGCAGAAGCGCATGTGATCACAGGATGTGATACTCTCTCATAGGCAGAGAGGTTGTTACATCAAGTTGTGGAATTAACCACTAGGGTAGGTACGAGGGTGGTAGGTGTACTCGTATGTTAACTTGATGTTGAATTGGAGAATTTGGATCTTCAATTAAGGTGGGGATGTGATATGGAAGAATCTCAAAGTGTGAGACCAAGTTGTGAGTCTCAGAGTGTGAGGGACCAAGTTATGTTTAAGGGAGAGTTTAACATTGATGAGCTATGTAGCTGAAAACAATTCATAGAGAACTAGCGGTTACAACAACAGATGGTCCATGTATCTCGGTAGATGGATTGTTTTTTATATGGACCTCAATAATCAGATGCAAGTACAGGTTGAAGCAGA
The DNA here is from genome assembly GCA_010110895.2 of Picea sitchensis. NCBI lineage: Eukaryota > Viridiplantae > Streptophyta > Pinopsida > Pinales > Pinaceae > Picea > Picea sitchensis. The sequence continues at coordinate 129,955 of SNQJ01S0019228.1, read as the reverse complement.
AGAAAGTTCAAAAGATTAAAGCCCGGACAATGATGAAGATATGACCACATATATATTTAGATAAGTAGTCATTAAGGGAAAGTGTTGGAATATATAATTCCTACTTATCTAATATGATGTATTAAGAAGTAGAGTCAATCTCTACGTGAGTTGTGTGATCTTATTATTAGGAGTTTGTTAGGGAATTGGATTTATGAGATCCTAGATTCGTGTTTATGGTTGAGATATTTGCTCAACCTCTCATCCTATAATTGGAATAAGTTAGATCTGATAACTATCAGTGAGCTCTATATAATGGGCCACAAATGTATTGTATATGATATCAAAGAATTAAGTAATCTAATAATAATGTCTCTCTCATTTGTTATTTATCATTAAATTTTAAAAAGTAATCATTCAAATAAAAAAATTATGATTTAAATTTGGTTAATGTTTAAAATTTAAATACAAAAAGTTTATATTTACAAATGAGGTTATTATAAAAAACCAACCATATGGACAGGGAGTGGAAAGTATAATCTCGATAATATGATGACATACTTTAACATGAGTGTGCACATATCCTACCAATATGTGGTAATGAGCATTGAGACATTTGGTAGATAGTTCTCAACATTATTTATCTAAATCTAATCGATCCTAAGCAATAAGGCTACACATTACTTCCAACAATGTAGTTTTATCATTATCATTTGCATAGGGTAATTTACTTTTTACATTTAAAACTTTTCTCACTAGAGACGACAATGTAGTGAGGTTCAATGTCTTTGTTATGTAAATGTTTTTCATTTGACTACGCTCATCCCTGGTAACTTTCATATCATGGAAAACCACCCCACCTTTGGCACTAAATTTTTTTAAAAGACATTATTAGTACTTGTAACATCATAATTTGCTTATTAGATTTATTTAATCATAGTATCTACATTATTTGTTGTGTATTCTAGTTGTTTATTTGTTGTGTGGTTTGGTTGTTGTTGTTAATAGATATTAACAAAATTATTATTCATTCTATGGTTTATAATTAATTTAATTATATATATAATTTTGTGGCCTAGTTGTTGTTAGTAGATATTCATAAAATTATGGGTCATTTTATGGTTTAGAATTAATTTAATTATGCATATAATTTTTGGGTGAGTACCTTGATTATAGTATTTGCAGTATTTGTTTGTTTGGTATCATTATTGTTAATAGACATTCATAGAATTTGTTTGTTTGGTCTCATTGTTATTAATAGACATTCACAGAATTCATTCTATGATTTACTATTAATTCAATTATACATGTTATTTTGTCATGTCATTAAACTCATAAAATTAGGATGGTTCATCATATTACTTGATAACCATGATTATTATGTTATGATAGTTTTGATTGAACTCATTATGTTTGGGGACATTGTGTTTTAATATCTTAATACTTTTTGAGATATATATGTCATTACATTATTGATTTTAATATTTGTAGGCATTGTTATACTATTGTTGTCATTTACAAATAAATTAGTTGTGGAACTACAGATAGGTGGGTATATGATTGAAAGTGTGTCATTCTCAAGATTCACATTGACTTAGGTGAACTTAGGTGAGATGTTGGGAGTATCCCAAAAGATTATTAAAAAAATTGTCGACTCATACCTTCAAGGGAAGGACTGAGTTGGGTTTAGGTTGGTATGTCCCTATCATATTACCTATGTAAAATTATCCTAACCCTCAGCCTAAACCTAGTTATAGGCTTTAGCAGGAGTAGGCCATGAGACTCGTTGGGAAATAAAGAGAGTTTTTTTAGTTTTCTAGTGTGAAAAGGGAGGAAGATGCTAGTGTAAAATATTAGTTTTAAGTGTTGGAAGAATGATATGTTGTTGGGGAAAAGGTGTGATTTGTTCACCTAATTATTGAATAATTGTGGTAGTCTAAACACTATTCAACATAGTTGTTTAAGTTGGTTTCTAAGATTGGTTGAATAACTCCACCACCAAAGGTGTTGTAGTACCATGGATAGATTGGGTAGAGTTATTGAGCACACCTAGTCCCACATGAGGAGTTGCATTTGTTAGATACTTTTCCACTTTATGTTAGTTTGTAGTTAGTTTGACATTTTTTTTTTATTTCCTTATATCTATGTGTTTATTTTATTGATTGAGTTGAACCTTCAATGAGTGTAGTTGGGTTTCTCCATTGAGTTGTGGCCAAGGATAATTTTAGGTGTTATATTTCTCACACGGGTTAATTTTCCATGTTTTTTCTAAAAACATTTTTTTGTTGATTTCCATTTTTTCTAAAATAATTCCCCCAAGTTATATAAAGTAAAATTATTTTACTCTAAAAAAAAACACTACAATTTTCTAGAAACTATATAAAAACTATAGAAATTTGAATACTTTAACAAAAAAATCACAAAATATTTTTAGCTTCCATTTTAAGAATCAGTAAAATTACCAAGATTTCTAAACTTTAGTATAAGTGTGGATCTTTTAAAATTTAGACTAGTTTCTAGTTGTGAGATAAGCTTTACTTAGGACACAAATAATAAGTGGTAGTTATTCTTTATCTTTTTATTTTTTTTCTTTATGAATATATTTAAGGGTTTATTCACATTAAATACTATTAAACTTAGTTATTTTATAGTTGTTAATTTGAAGAAATGATGTTCCAAATTAACAACCCACCCTACCTACAAATACCAAATAAAGTTCTTACAATACTAGTTGTAACCCATCCCTAGCAATAAAAGATACCCTTTTATTCAAAGGATAACTTTGCATCATCATTTACCTAAGGAATCACAATGTTTACATTGAAAATTTCTTTAATAGAGACAAGGATATAATGAGGTCAAATTTCTTTATTATGTAAAAACCTTCTATCAAGGTTAATCCAAAAGGCATTATTGAGAATATGCAACACAAAACAAAGAAATGGAATCTTAATGGATGAATTGTTATAATTATATGAAGAAACATTTGTTAATTTAAAACATAATGTAATTCAAAACCTAATGAATGAGACATGTCAAATAACATTATTCTTAATTCATTGAAACAATAATAATAAAAAAATGTACATTTTAAATAATAAGTGGTTCTATTAGTAACCACTATTATTTTAAATAATAATAGTAATGTGCATTTTAAATAATAAGTGGTTATAGTAGTGACCAAGATGAAATTCAAACCTACCAATGCATAAATTTGACTATAAAATGAGTCAACATGTCATAACCTGAAAGGATAAACTCCATAATGGCCTCTATTAGATGAAATTACTTTTAAATAACTCAACATGTTCTTCTTATTAAAATTAACATTAATGAACACTTGACATGTGCTCCACCCCAATTTCCCTTTTAATGACTTGGTTTCATTGAAATTAATGCATGTCCCATGAAGGGAAATGGACCCATTACCTTTGTATCATCTTGTTATTCATCATTTCTCTTTGTTACAATGGTTCACTAGACTTCTATGGATGTCATTCATGTTAGCACACAGAATTGGACCATATTGTACCATTCCATGTTTTATACCATAATACAAGATTAGGGACACCATTAATCCCTCATCAGTCAAAGATAAAAGATGGAAATTGACCATATTTTAAAAAAAACTACATAAAAGATGGAAAGTCCCTCTCTCCTAAGAGAATTTGTGTAAAAGGTGGAAAGTCATTTTTTATTTCAAGAAGTTTCTCTTTAAACATCCATAAAGCATGATAAGTCACCCACAAAAGGCCCATAAATCTTTACAAAAGAGGTGTGGTTTATCCATTAAGTATCTTAAGAGATGTTATGTGATGCTCGAGAAATTATGAGTTTGCAGTTTGAACTTGCATGATCATAGACCAAGAGACCCATTTTAAACAAAAGAGAGGATAAAATTCAAAGCATTAGAGCTAGGGAGATTAAATTAATCATCGATGACGATAATTTGATCTTTCATTATTAGTGAAAATTTTCTACCCCACTGGTGCAAATCTTGTTTTTAGTTTATATATATATATATATATATATATATATATATATATTTGTTCTTAAAATCATATAGAAATCAAGGTTGGATATGGATGCCATTATGACATTTTTCACATTGAGGATGGGTTGCAGGCCCATGACATTGTCAACAGAGTAAAATATGTGCCTTGGGATATTATTGAATCTTCTCAAGGTCAAGAACCTTGAATGAGTCCTCATATCAAAGCATGATTCCTCTAAGTGGGATATGGTATATGTATTCCATTAATTGGTTTTTTTCATTAGTGATGAGTCTGGGGGCATTGGCCATATACAAAAAGGAGAAGAAGGGCCTTAAATAGGAAAAATAACCTTGTAGGATTTAAGCATTTTGAACAAGGCATCATACCACAATACATTCCCTCTCTATGGGGTATTTTGCCCCAAGTGTTATTTGAGGATCCATTAGGTAGCTTTGTATGAAGATGATAGACCTAATATGAGTATGTTAAAGATAGAAATATGTTCTAATGTTAATCCTTTCCTTATGAAACACAAGTCCTAAAATAGGCCATGATGCTAAAGGTGATAGAAATATTGGGAAGTTATGAATATATGTGATAGGAAGACATGTGTGTTATTAATGCATGCACTATACCTAATATGAGTATGTTAAAGATACAAATAGGTTCTAATGTTAATCCTTTCCTTATGAAACACAAGTCCTAAAATAGGCCATGATGCCAAAGGTGATAGAAATATTGGGAAGTTATGAATATATGTGATAGGAAAGTGTGCTATATTAATGCATTGCATTCTATATATATATATATATATATATATATATATATATATATATATATATATATATATATATATATATAATTCTAAAATAAATAGAAGTCAGGTCTTTTATTTATAGCATAATTTTTTATTCCCTAGCCCATCTGGAAAACAAATTGTATGTTGCACAAGTACATATGGATACCTATACACTTAAAATAAATAAATTATTGATTATGTTAATACCCTCAAAAGCAGTCTTAACGTTGGACATCCTATTTATTTAAGGGCTTCATTGACTTTATTAATTTTAAACAATATATATAATTAATATTAAAACTATGAAAAAATATTGGTGCACAAAAGACGATTATTATCTAAAACTATAAGAATTCTTTGGAAAAAGCTCTTTCATTTTGATACTAAACCAATGTGAACATATACACTATATTTTAGAGAAAATGTAACATACCAATGTGAAAAATATTGATTTTTTTGAGTTATTCAAATTTTCCATAAACAAATGTTATATATTTGGAAATCATATTCAATTTCCCTCATTTCATCTTTTTACACCATATTCTAATAATTTGTACATGTACCTTTAATAATTTCTCCTAGTCAACTATTGGTTATTATTTTTACAAATTTACATTACAACTAACATGTCATGAAAAGAAAGCATTATCTTGCACCATCCCATCAATTACCAACAAAATTTTCATGATTTGTGAAGCTCATGCTCACTCCAAGTATTGTGTTCTCAATAATGTTTGTGAAGCTAATGCTCACTCCAATTATTATGTGCCCAATAATTAGCATTAGAAAACTAAGGGATGCACCTATGAAAACAAAACATTATCTTGCAGCTTCCCATCAATTACCCACAAAATTTTCTCAAATTTTTTTATTAACAAAACTCTTTCAAAATCCCCAAAACCCATACAAGGCTACCTGATTTGTGAAGCTCATGCTCACTCCAAGTATTATGTGCCCAATAATTTTTGTGAAGCTAATGCTCACTCCAAGTATTATATGCCCAATAATGAGCATTAGAAAACTCAGGGATGCACCTATGACACGACTAATTTTACTAATAATATTGGCCTTGCACTCATATTTCCTCGTCAAGTTAATTTCTTTCAGAATCCCCAAAACCCATACAAGGCTAAGTTATTTGTGAATCTAATGCTTACTCCAAGTATTTGTGCCCAATAATGACCATTAGAAAACTCAAGTATGCACCTATAGCACGACTAATTTTGCTAATAATATTGGCCTTGCACTCATATTTCATAGTCAAAGGATTGTAAACAATGAAACACTTACATTATAGAGGGACAAGGTGATCATACCAAAAAAAACCTTGATTATTATAAATATAACAATTGTAGTTATATGAATTTTGAATACCAAGTTTATTGTCATGGTGGCCATATAAAGAAATGAATGCAATGTATTCACTTCACTACATAAAGAATGAATGAAAAGTAGTGAATACATTACATAGTAAATGAATGTAATGTATTCACTTCATTGCATAAAGAATGAATGGAAAGTAGTGAATGCATTACATAGTATACAATAAACTGAACCCAAAATTATCTTAGTTAATAAACACATTTTTGGATATATTTCATGAGATAAACATAAGTAAATCATTATCTAAACATACCACAAATTAAAAAGTTTTTAAAATTCATAATTAAATATGAAAATACCAAAACTTTGGATAACTATGGTCCATTGCATTCATTTGCCACCTATATTCCAACAAATTCATTAGAAATTACCAATAAAAAAGATCACTTACATACTAGGCAATTCACAATTTCAAATAGTTTTCTCAAAATTAATAATCATGCCTTTACTGAAAAACGGAAAATAATATTAAGAAAATTTTTACATCACATAGATTTGTGAATAATACTACAATCATTATATAAAAAAGAAGTAACCTCTTTTTCCTTTAGTAATGTTGTATTGCATAGAGAAAAGTATGTAAAAAAAAATGCATTGTATTTATGTTTTTGTAAAAAACAATTTTTACATATAGCATATTTGGTTATTAGTTTTTTCTTAAAAAATATTGTTTTACAATTTTTTTAGTTGCTTATTAAAATTTGTAAAATAAGTTTGTTTTTATCAATTTTAATTGTTTTCTTTATTTTTGATAAATTTGTTTTCTTTTTTTTCCTTTTTACAAAACTATAGTTTCAATCACATTTGACTTATCCTAAGACTAACTATCAATAAATAATAATAACAAATTGTAAATGATAAGATAGCATTCCTAATAATTAGTTTATGATCACTTCTCTCTCTTTCTCTCTATATATAAGATTATAGAAGTTATATATCTTCAATGCATAGTGAACAATTAATATCTCAAGATACAATGTTCTTTAAAACATTTTTTTTTCTACTCATTTCGTTCTTAAAGACAATTGAAGCAACTCATAGATTATTTGTTGTTACAAAGTTTGATAATAGTTTTTTCCAGCATTTCCACTTATTGGAGATACAATAGAACAACAAATTTCTCCATTTATTTCAATAGTACTTTTCATGCTCCTTTCTACAATTATTTGTGTGCATAAATGCATTTATATGTATAAAAAACTAATTAAAATGAAAAATGAAAAATTATCAATTACCTTGCAAGTTTACTAAATATGTTGTTTCTTCCTTCGCACTTATAATGCATTATTTGTGTCTTAATAAATTAAAAAAAAAAATACATTTTTGATAAAAAAAACAATTTTGATTTTTCAACATCCCAACCAATATCTCTTCACAACTTCAGGTAATGCTAACAAAACAACAACACTCAGTAATTGAGATTCTTATCAATTATGTATCAATCAAAAACTTAATTTTTTTTTTTTATTTTATTCTATAAAACCAAATTAACCCTGCATAAGCAATAGACAAAGTTTTGTTCTTCTTACTTTCAAATTTACATGTCACCCAGCTTGAATACTATGATCAAAATTGCATGTCACCCAACTTGACTACTATGATTATTTCTTGAGTAAAGTTGTAAAAGTTTGAACTTTATAGATTATGTTTAAACTTTTACAATATATTTTTTTGGAAACTTACATATGTAAGGAGAAAAAAAATGACTTTCTCCAACATTTATGATAAATAATACCATATCATTCATATTCTTATTTTGAAATCTTTATTGTTTATAAGCATTTTTTCATTTATAATTTTCTTTTTTATTTCTTTATTTTCTTTTTTCATTTCTGAATTTTTTAAAGTCAATATGTTCAATTTTGTTATTTTTATTCTCCTAAAATTATATTTTGGCTATTGCATTAGTTCAATAGAACAATTAATGCAGATATAAAATTCTACTCCCTATATTAACTATGCAGTGTCAATAATTCAATTTGCTTATATGTCTATCATATGTATAAATTTTTATTTAAAATATAAAAAAAATTATTCTTCAAAATCAAAATAGTGACACAAGTACCATTACAAAATATACTCCTATACAATGTATATTAAAATTATTTTTATGTCCACTGCATCATTTTTTTTTTGGTAAACATAAAAAGGATACTTATATAAAGATAATCTTACCACAACCACATTAATGTGGATGATAAGCATACGCATCAATGCTTAAGTAATTTTAAGAGTTTTTTATTAAATGAGTTTATTATTTTGACAAATCCTAAAATAAGTTGAAAGTATATTATCCTTAATTTTTGGCTTTGTCAAATTTCAACAAAAAAAATTACAGATATATATAAATTATGTATAAAGCTACTGGCTTTCATTTCTTTTAATTTTAAAAAGAAATTTAAAAGTAATATCTTTCCAAAAATCCTAACTTCTAATCCAAATTTTTATCCCATACCACATTTATAAGAAATTTCATCTAAATGAACTCTTTTAATTTTAAAAAGAAACTTTAAAATTAATATCTATCCAGAAATCCTAACTTCCATCCAAAATTTTATCCCATACCACATTTATAAGAAATTTCATCTAACTGAACTCTTCTAATTTTAAAAGGAAACTTTAAAAGTAATATTTATCCATAAATCCTAACTTTCAATCCAAAATTTTATCCCATACCACATTCATTTATAAAGAATTTCATCTAATTGAAAACCAAATGCAAGCTATAGCTATAAATGTTTAAGGTTTAGAATCTTGAGCACATTTAAAACATACTATCTATATTTAATACATACAATGTACTAGTTCCACATACACACTTTTAATGATTTAATTAATTACTCCATTTTATTCTTCTTAATAGGCTTTCTTGTCATTTTTATGAATGGTTAAACTTTCAGAACCTTCAGTGAATAGATTTTCCTAGAGCCACAAGCTCCACCTCAGGACTTTCACCCACAAACAGTAAAAAAACTCACGAAAAAGTTTAAACTCAAAAATTTAAGTAAAAAATCTAAATGAGAATGGGCATTATTATCTTAATCAATTTAATCATCTATTTTAATGACAAAATGATATGTTTTGTCATGCAAAAAAGTTAATGGTTGAAATCTCAATATATGTTTAATTTATTGTGACGACTAAAAATATTCCCAACATATCAAATCTTATCAGTAGAAATCACCTTTATAATTAAAAATTAAAAGCTTATTAATCCTTACCCTTTTCAATAACTTAAATATTATCTTATTAAAACAATTAATAATAATAATAATATCTTAAAAACAAAACATTACTTCTTTATACTTTTCTATATCATACACATTTTTTTTATAATATCATTATGTTTTTTTTCATATCTAAACTTTTGTCTATATGATACACATTTTTTTTTTATAATATCATTATGTTTTTTTTCATTTCTAAACTTTTCTATACTATAGACATTTTTTTTTAATAATATTATTATGCTTCTTTTCATTTCTAAATTATTTTATGTAACCATTCATTTCCTTTCCGTATATGCTCTACACAGACCTTGCTTCACAACGCCTCCCTCTTCACCTTTTCTTGCACTTTACGGCTCTTGTTCCATTTTATATGAATATGGTAGGTACTGGAATCTATTCAAGGCGACAGAGTACATCCGCCAAAATAACAACTTCAGAGTTGTTGAGCAAGGACCTCTCAAAACTCAATGGCCGTGTTATCTATTTTGTCTTTACTTCTATCTTATTTGTCATCAAAATTGTCTCTACCACTTGATAAAATATAAATATTTATGAAGATAAAATTGATAGCTTTGTTTTATTAGAATGAAAATTGAGATTTTAAAATTAAATAATTGAAATTGTTAAACGCTTTAAATTGACATGTTACAACCTATTTGTAAATTAATTAAATATATATATTTCTTTATAGGGTATGCATATTTTCTTAGATTTTATTAGTTAATTTCTTAAGTGGAGGGAGTCTCTTGTTCCACAAACAAGGGGTCTCGTATACTGATTTAAGCGGTGATCTTAAAAATAATAAAAAGAAAAGAATACAATCTGAGTGAGCCTAATGGTTAAAAATAATGGTTAGGAACATGTGTTTCCTACTAAAAGGTCACAAGTTCAAATCTAGAGGAGATAGGCTAAATTACTCAAGTGGATGAATCTAGTTTTTTTAAATGAAGTTAAATATATTTTTTTTAATTTAATAAAAAAATTAATGATAAACTTTTATATTTAAACATTTAGATATTGTGAAATTTTATTAACATTGTTGGTTTTAAAGAGTTTTATTTATAGGCTGATCCATTTGATTCAAATTTAATTTTTTTTTGTAGTTGAAGGAGATACTTAAAAAAAAAATTCAATCAACTAAAGATTAGTAAATATATTCTAGATAATACTTTGGTAATTTTGAAACATTATCATTATATTTAATAAAATCAATTATATTTAATTATAATATTATTATTTAAAAAATTAAATTAATAACTAAAAAAATTATTATTTAAAAATATATATATATAAAAAATTATTCTATTTATTAATAATAAATGAATTTGTACATAAAATCTTAGATTTATAAATTTTGATTTATGCTAAATTAATTTCTATATTAAATATCCCACGTTTTTAACTTTTTCGTGTTCGATAAATAGTCCAACAAGTTTTTACGCAAATGGTAAATTTGCACCATGAAATTGCAATTTTGATTTAAATCAAAATTCAAATTATCATAATTTAAAAAATATAAAATTTATTGAAATAAAATTTTTGTTCTATTTGAAATATGAACTAAAAGTTTTTGTTTGGTTAACAACTTGTCTACTTTGTAAATAAGTTAACAACCTAAAACTCAAAACTCTTCTATCTTGTAAATAAGTTAACAACTTAAAATTCAAAATCCTTTTTGTAGGTCTTGGTTTTGTTGCTTAAATTTGGTTATATAAATTTGCATGAAATCACTAATTTTTGTTATTCAAAATGGATTCAGCATGTTGAAAAATCTCTCGAGCATTGAGATTATACAAAAATAATCTCTCAAATTTGTTGATCTAACCATTTCTCACCGGATTTTCGAGCAAATATCCCCCAAAAATATAACCCAAAAAAACCAAAAAATAAAACGTTTAAACTATGACCTTACTAACCACCATCCATTTATTTCAGTACAGTGATTTCTCTTAAATAACAACCTGCATTTGTAATAACATCCAATAATGACTACCCTCCCCACTGTTAAAATTACTTTATGTGCTATGATTTTCCTCGCATTTATAATAACATCGAATAATGACTATCCTCCCCACTGTTAAAATTACTTTATGTGCTATGATTTTCGCATGAAACCAACCTACATTTTCCGATATCCGCAAATAATGACAATCCTATCCCGGCCCATCATAATTGACAACTAGTTAGGATAGGTTTTCCACTGTAATTTAAAAAAAAATTGCCGAGGATATTGTCGGTGTTAGTCGGAGAAGTCGACAACGCAATTAAAATAATGCCGACAATGTGCCGGACAACTTGCATGGTTCGGCGGCGGTAATAACAAAGATACCTAAGAACTAATGGTTGCAACTTGCATGGATTGGCGCCGGCAATAATAAAAACACCTAACAACCAAAGGTTGCAACTTGCGTGTCTCCGCCAAATTCACCTCCATGACTTTATCAGACGCTGCAACTTGCATGGCTTGGCGGCGGCAATAATAAAAACACCTAACAAGCAATGGTTGCAACTTGCGTGTCTCCGCCAAATTCACCTCCATGACTTTATCAGACGTTTCACCGGATATAAGGTGCAAGTTGTGCCGGCTTTCTCTGAGCAACTTGAGCATTTTTTATTTTCTCACGACTCACTCCATTACCACAAACTTCTCGAACACCTTCTCCGTTGCATCCATATCATTACGGCCATGTTCATCATACTGAGTATATATATGTATGGCATGCATTTCAGCCATGTTCATCGTACAGCCTTATGCATTGTATATGTCTGTGTATGCATTTCTATGACATCGCCTATTTCAAGTGGGAGTGGGTTAATTCGGGAGTAAATTTTTTTTTCATAGTTTTTTTTTTTGGTAGGTTTTTTGGAGTGGGTTAATTTGGGAGTATTTTTATTTCCTAGTTATTTTTTAGGTAGGTTTTTTTAGTGGTCAGTTTTTAAATTTTTGGTCAATCCAAAATTTTAATAGGTTTTTTGAACATTTGGGTTGGTTTAAAATGAAACATAACTTTTGGAGTAAAGTTCTGAAATGTATAGAACATTGATCCATACAAAACTCAGATTACTCCTGAAAATCTGACCAGATTCAAGTCCATTTTTTTGTTTGAAAAACTAAACTCAAAAAAAAAAATTACTCCCAAATTAACTTAGTCTTTGTCAAAAACAACTTGACAAAATTTGACCAGATTCAAGTCCATTTTTTTATTTGAAAAGCAAAACTCAAAAAAAAAGATTACTCCCGAATTAGGTTAGTCTTTGTCAAGAGCAACTCGACAAGTTGGACTGGTTCTGAAGTTTCTATTTAGTTAAGAGACAATATGACGTCACTTTACGGAATTAAAAGAATCACAAAAAGTAGTTAGCGTTAGTTGCAGAGACTGTAAGCATGAGTTTTGCATGAACAAGTTGACTTGGGTTTGACAGTGATGTGTATGGCATTATTCAGTAGGTCTTTCAAGTTGGGACGGCTAGAGAACTTTACTGGCAAAGAGCATAGAGTAATTCACATTATTATATATTAGGAAAATTATGTCAACTTGCAAATAATTATATGTCAGGAAAAATTATGTCAACTTCCAAGTTGGCAGGGAATGCTTATTCACATTATTATATCTCAGAAAAGTTATGCTACCTTGCAAGTTTGCAGGGAAGGCTTATTCACATTATTATATATCAGAACAGTTATGCTACCTTGCAAGTTTGCAGGGAAGGCTTATTCACATTATTATATATCAGAAAAGTTATGTTACCTTGCAAGTTGGCAGGGAAGGCTTATTCACATTATTATATATCAGAAAAATTATGTTACCTTGCAAGTTGGCAGGGAATGCCTATTTATATTATTATTATATAAGAAAAACTATGTTACCTTGCAAGTTGGCAGGGATTGCATATTCATATTATTATATATAAGAAAAACTATGTTAACTTGCAAATTGTCTCTGGAGTTGGGAAGGCACAATCCAGATAAGTTGAATATCTTTGACATTTAATAATATTAAGTTCTTATTTGTAATAACGTGTTTGGATTTAGTTTTTGTTTAATACAATATCTTGGAATCCAGATAAGTTAAGTTGGAATATCTTTGACATTTAAAAAATATTAAATTCATATTTGTAATAACGTGTTTGGATTTAGCTTTTGTTCATCGCAATGCGATATCTTTAGTTAAATATAAAAGGAGAGTCAAGTTATTATTTATAAATTCTCTTTATAAGAGTGCAAATTAGGTAATACCAAGATCGCTTATATATATATAAAAAACCCAAAACCCAAACACCTTGTTTGGGTTTAGTTTAAATTGTTCACTGCAATATTTCCTTTTAAATATAAAAGAAGAGTCAAGTTATTATCTATCAATCATATTTAAAAGAAGAGTCAAGCTATTATTTACAAATCATATTTCGATAAGAATGCAAATTAAGTCAGCATGATTGTTGATTTAGATATAAAAAGTAATCACCATGTTTAGATTTTGATTGATGTTTATTTTTAATTAACTAAAATTTGATTATATTTTTTTATTTTTGTTTTAAACTATATATTTTTTAATACAATTGTAATTTTTTTATTATTAATAATTTTATTAAAATTGTATGTTTAGAATAAGTATAACTAAAAAATATTATCTCGGGATGAACAACAATGGAAGGCAGAGATGAGGCTCTATGATGAATCCGTTGGGGAAACCGGGAGCCATATCCCACCATGTTAGTTTGTTTTTTATCTTTTCTCTATCAATCATATTTAAAAGAAGAGTCAAGTTATTATCTATCAATCATATTTAAAAGAAAAGTCAAGCTATTATTTACAAATCATATTTCGATAAGAATGCAAATTAAGTCAGCATGATTGTTGATTTAAATATAAAAAGTAATCACCATGTTTAGATTTTGATTGATGTTTATTTTTAATTAACTAAAATTTGATTATATATTTTTATTTTTGTTTTAAACTATATATTTTTTAATACAATTGTAATTTTTTTATTATTAATAATTTTATTAAAATTGTATGTTTAGAATAAGTATAACTAAAAAATATTATCCAAATTAGTTTGATTTTTATCTTTTATATAGCGAAGTGGTATTTTTTTTATTTACAACCAAATAAGAATTTTAACTACTAGCCATGCACTTAACACACAAAACATCCATATGGACTCATTTTCCATAAAAAAAAAATGTATTTATTTGCAATTATATAAATGTCTATAATACCATTCCTAATTGCAAAATTCCTAACATCTAAAATTATAATTTTAATTATATCCCTACTTTCCACCTTAGTAAAACCTCCAATTACTTCTAAACGAAAATTTATAAATAAATGCATTACTTTGAACATTTAAATGAATGTGTTTGTGTCCAAATTAGTTGGATGTATTTATCATAACAATTACTACATCTTATTTTTCTCTATACAATTCCTAGAAATATGCTCCATTTTTTGGTTGGGTCTCTGTTATGACTTCATCTTCTTCTTTGTGTACATCATTCGAAGTCACAACAAATTAAGAATCCTTTATCATTTAGTCATACAAGTTCTATAAAACTCCACAACATTTCACATTATGGAAAATCGACTAGTAGAATTTTCCCATGGCATCATCTATTGGTTTTGGTATTTTTGAAACATTGAATAATGATGAGGATCAGACATAAAGTCATACATAACTTCTATTACTCCACCTTGATTCATAGTGGTGTCCCTCCACTCACTATATGGTGTACCACACATTTTATCTTATTCTATTTTCCAATAAAAAAAAAATTGCATCTAGTTTGAAAGAGTCGTTAATGAATTTTAAAATTGATTGTATCGGAAAAACCTCTAAGAATTTTCCCCTAAACTATAAACATACAAAAATTTCTAACACTTTTTCCTTATTTGTGATCTTTTGTATTACAACAACGGGATTGCAATATGTGGAACAAATCTCTCAATGAACCCTTCTTTGAGTTGCATGTCCTGAATTGAAGATGTCCATAAATCATCAAATCCTTAAATGGCCGGCCTTCATCCCAAATAGGTTCTTAACGTATTTTTTTATAACCTTCATCTATGTAATTCTTCGATTAGTTTATAAAAATTCTTACTAAAATCCTATTGAATGTCATTTAGTGTTCTCATGTTTCGTGGTAAGTTATTCACCTTGTAATTCATGCATTGTCGTCACATTCAATTGGGCAAGGTAGTCTCAAATTTAGTTGTATTAGTAGCCTATTAAGTGGTCTTGTTTACAACATCTACATGTCTTGTTTTGTAATAGAGAGAAATATTATTAAATAATTTATTAATACATTAACATTGGTTGTAATATTAGGAAACTTCAATATTTTTTATTTGACATTTATAATAGGAAACATGCACAAATCTGATGGCCTCAAAAGGGGTAATGTGATTTTTTATAAATGTGTACACATTGTAGTTTTAGAAATTTTTGTGTATATTATTTAAAAACATGAGTATGTTATGTTTAAATAGCTTTGGATATTCCAAACCTACCACATAGGAAACATGTAAAAAACTCCCTAAAACAAACACACACACACACACACACACACACACACACACACACACACACACACATGTTTTGTAAATGTGCATGTGTTCCATCATGAATGTGCATTATGTTGATTGCAAAAAAATGGTATTTAACAATGATTCTCTAAAATATAATATTCAGGATCTTTAATCCCTAAATTTTGATTCTCTATTACTAATGGGCCATACACAAGACCATAATATACCTCACCTATAGTGTTAAACAACCATAAAATACATCTAGAGAGGATATGTTCCTACGAGTAGGAGGTGCCATTAGGAGTTATTGCACATGAGGGATGGATCTCAAGTCCTTGACCATGGTCTAAGGATGAAAATAAGACCCTTATGATCGAAAAAAATCTTCTAGGGTTCATGGCCATGAACAAGGCCCTCCACCACCACATAGGCCCTCTAAACGGTTTTTTGGACTAAAAGTGGGATATGGGCACCTTTAGGAGGTTTTGTGTCCCATGGAAAATTTGTGGGGATTTCACAATAGTTTGGGGATGAAAAAAGGAGCATGTGCATGAAAATACGTGTTTGATTGTTAATGGACTATGAATGAGACCTATAACAACTACATAGGTCCTATTGAGGGAATTGTTCTCTTATGAGTGTCACACTAGTTCCATTAGGAGGTTTTGATCACTAAGTATGGGTCTCAAGGCCTCAATTATGATCGAAGGAATAAATAAGGGATTTTAGCTTGGACAAGGACTTCTAGGGTTCAATGTCCATGAATGAGGTATTGCACTGACACATAGGGCCCAAAGGGTATATTTGGCCAATGATTGGGTTATTCCCACGATTTGTGAAGTAACCCATGTTTGAATACAAGAAAACATATAATATATCCAATAACAATATGGAGTAAATCCACACTTTATTAATATAAAACCCTTATGGTAGGGAAACACCTTACAATTGATCATTTTAAGGAAGGTATCCACTCCTATTCACTTTCCTTTTTGAGGGGGAAACCTCCTAATGAGCTATGATCCAAATATAACATTGTTCAACCATTCTCATTACATTTCTCATACCTCTTTATATAATACTACATACCACGTAAGAACATTCTAGAGAAGGAACCTTCTTGTAAACCTTCTCACATTTATTGTGTTCACACTAGGACTTATTTACTAAAAGTGGCATTCATGCATAACAAATACATATTAAACTCTATTATTATTCCCCTTGGGTACTTCACTAGGTACCCCATATTATCCCCCTAGCTACACTACATTTCCATAAATGACAACTATCCTTATACCATCATCACAATCAATTGTGAAATCGTACCAAGCATAACTTTCTTGGTTATATTCTTTCTTGATGTAAAAGTATATGATCCTCATTATATATCTCTCTATGGTCTCTTGAATATTTTAAAAATTGGTTTTTTATGCTTATGAGGGTTTCAATATCTCAAATATCTATGTTTAATCCCATGAGGAGTTGAGAGAGCATTGTTTTAGAGGCTATAACACATGAATTATCCATTGGAAGCACCACATATCATATACCAAAAGGAATCTTTGAAATTCCTTTGTCCAATGGCAGTAATTTGGAAAAAAATATGAGCACCATATCAAAAGTTATGATCTCTACAATCTCATGGCTATCACGAAAAAACCCTAAAAAAATTTCAATTTTAAATTAACAATTTCTTGACCTCCCAAACTTTAATTTGGACGATTTTTTTTTTTTTAAATTGGTTTTTTTTCCAAGAGGAATTTAGATATACAACCATTTGCTTAAAATTTTTCTCACAAATCTATAGGAATTGATTTAATTTTCGTGACCCTTTTTTTTTCTTCTTCTTTTGAAAACCTGCAAAATAGAAAAAATTGTCCCTTTTCTTCGCTGAAGAAAGTGATATGATACCACTTGTTAAGAACCACATATCTGCATAGAAAACAAAATACAAGATATCCAAGAACAATATGGAATAAATCCAAACTTTATTAATATCAAACACTTGACATAGGGAAACACCTTACAATTGATCATTTTAAGGAAGGGATCCAATCATATTCACTTGCGTCTTCGAGGGGGAAACCTCCTAATGAAATCCACTTGAAATACAATACTCATCCACCATATCCATTACATTTCTTACACATATTTATATAATACTACCTACCACCTAAGAACATTCTAGAGAAGGAACCTTCTAGTAATCCTTCTCACATTTATTGTGTTCACAATAGGTTGTATTTACTAAAAGTGACCTCCATAAATAAAAAAATTCATATTAACCTTTATTATTATTCTCCTTGGGTACCTCCTTAGGTACCCCATATTATACCCCTAGATACACGACACCATTAGATGGATTTGCGTTTCAAGGATTTGTATCAAGGTAGAATTGATCATATTGGCCTAGGAAGGAAGGAATGAAATTAGTCCCAAAGAGAATATCTTATTGTTCATGGAAAATAAATGAGGCCTCAAAACACCACATAATCTCTTTTATGAAATATTTATCTTATGAATGGGATATGGGTTCCATTAGAAAGTTATTTTAAATAGTGATAGGTCCTAGATCATTGAACATGAGAAAATGAAGAAAATACTATGTTTATGCCCTAAATGATGATCATGTGGTTCATGGACCATGAATGAGGCATTGAAACACCCCACGTTTCATCTTGAGGGAATTTTTGGCCTACAAGTGGGAAACAAGCTATGTTAAGAGGCTTTTCATACTATGGATAAGTCTCATGGGATTAATCAGGTCTAAAGAGAAAAAACAAATGGGTCTTATTCCCTAAAGGAATCTTTTAGGGATCATGGGCCTTCAAAAAGGTATTGAACCATGAAGAAAACCCTCTAGAAGGTATCTTTGGTCTACGAGTGTTGTATGGGTATCATTAAGGTGCTTTCCAAACCTATATCACCTTAGACAGATCTCAAGGCCATAACCATGGTTTAAGGAGATAATTTTCCAAGGCTTATGGTCCATGAGAGGGCCGCTACCCCACCATATATATTGTTTAAAGGATATAATTGGCCTATGAGTGGGTTGATATAGATACGATTATGAGTTTTTTCACAACAAGAATGGGTCTTGAGGCGTTGACCATGGTCTACAGAAGAAATTAAGTGAATTCACCATGAAAATAAGATTATAACTCTCATGGGTAATGAATGTGGTCTCTAGTCATAAAATATGCCTTCTTGAGAAAATATTTGGGCTATAAGAAAAAATTGCGTTCAATTAGGTGTTTTATCCACTAGAGATGAGTCTTGGGGTGTTGACTATGTTTCAAGGATGAAAATTAGGGACTTGGGCTATAAATGAATCTTTTACATCATGTGGGCCATTAAATAAGGTTTAAACCATCATATAGGCCCTTTAAACTAGATTGTTTTCCTACAAGTGGGATGTGAATTCCATTAGAAGGTGTTGTGCATAGAGGATTGGTCTCATAGACTTGACCATGATCTAGGGAGGAACACAACATCATTAGGCTTGAAAATAATATTGTATGGCTCATGGGACGTAAATAGTCTTGTACCACCACACAAACCATTTAGAAAGCATATTTAACCCATGAGAGGGATATGGGCACCATTATGATGTTTTGTGCATGGAGGATAGGTCTCAAGGCCTTTATATGGCTTAGGGAGGAGAATTGGGCCCTTATGTACTAAAGGAATATTTTAAGGCTAATGACATATTAATAAATCCCTAGACTTCCACATATTCTCTTTAAAGTAATATTTTGGCATATGAGTGGGATATGGGTGTCAATATGAGGTATAACACATTGTTGATGTGAACTAAGGAACTCAAGTGTAATATATATGCCATTACAAGGTTTTATTAAATGGGAGTGGGTATACAGGTATCAATTGTGGTACGAGACTGAAAAAGGAATGTCATAGGAACTAAAATATGCCTTTTAAGGATCATTGTCCATAAACAAGGTACAAAACCACCACAAATTCCTAATAAAAGCATATTTTTCCTACATGTAATATATGGGTACCATTACAATGTTTTTCACACTATATATGATTCTTGGGGCCATGGACATTGTCCAAGAATAAAAACTGTTATAATTTATTAGGATGTAGATCAACACAGTATATCATTTCATTCATATACAACACATATAAATACATCTAGATGACCTTTGGATTAATCTTCCAAGAGGTCTCTTGGACTCTCAATAATTGTTCCTATCACTTGTGATGTTTCATATTCCTTTTCAAGTGAACAATACCATAACCCTAATGGATTAGGTTTCCAACATCCCCCCCATCAATATGAAGTGGTGTATGTGGGTCCAAGAAGAGAAATAATACATGGAAGTGGATGACTGCCAATGGTTGAATATGATCTTAGAATCTAGTGGTTTTGGGATGACCACAAACAAAAAGGTTAGCAGAGGTCGATGTCTTCTACTAAATGGTGGTGGTGGTTTAAGGAAGACCAAAAACCATTCTCTAGATTAAGTTGATATCTTATACTAAACATAGGTTTAATATGACCATAACATATTTTCTAGCACAAGCTGATGTCTTATACTAAATGGAGATTTAAGGAAAACCACAAACCAAATCATTCTAATGGTTCTAATGTTAGATTGCTTGTTCTTGCTCGATTGATAAGACTTTGAAAATTGAATCTTGATTGTTAATCACTAATATTATCCCCCTTGTTAGGTACAAGGTGAGAAGATGTTAATATTTCCACCGCAAGATGTGTCAATACTTGAGAATGAATTCTTTGGTATGAATGATATATCTTCTTGGTTGTTGATGACCATTGCCAAGAAGTGATCCACCCATAGTGATTCTTTACTCTTGCAAATTTCTTGTGTTTGAAAAAATTGTCTTACGGATTATTATGTTTTCCATAATGCTCACAAGGATGAAGATCAAAACATTGATCCTCCATGTGGCCAACTCAATTACATTGTTGGTATTTAGGAATCTTCAATTGAATTGGAGTATATGATATGAACTTTCTTGAAGGAATCCAACACTTTGGAACTAGATTGGTTTGGTATAATATGAAATATGAAAGGTAACTTAATTTTCATATATGATACATGTTCTTTGTTTATTGTATCTGATTTATTCCCAAGATTTGATGATTTGAATGGAAAGAGAAAGATGAACTTGTTCATTTACAACTTCATCTTCATTTGGACATCTATATGAAGTTGGCTCACAGAGTTTCTCTTGCACTGGTTGTTGACCTGAATCGTCATCATCATCTAAAAGAGGTATGTTTTGAACAAGGACTAATTTAGAATGTTGAATATTTCTTTGTTCATTTTTTTCATGAATAAGTTGATTCTAAGTTTGAAGTAGTTCTACTTTGGCTTGCAAAACTTGCAAACAAGTTACAACAAATTGAAGAGTTTCTTTGTCATTTGGGACCATATTTTCGACAGTAGAGAGTATTAGAGTGTTCAGTAAGTCTAATAATTCTTCAATTGTATCCATTTAAACACTGACTTAGACCTCAAAGGTTTTCTTGTGACTTTACAGTTTAACAATCATACTCTACAATGCGAACTCAACAAATGAGGGCTGCCAACTTCTATAAAAAATGCACCCATTTACAATGTAATTCAACTTGATTTCAAAAAAACACAAATAAACTTACAAAAATAATATTTGCAAATCACCTTGATTCTGATTCTGGAGTGGAGTGGGTTCAAATCCCACAGTTATCACCATCATCCTCTAGCTCATGCTCAATTGTATGAGGATTCAAATTACCAACATACACATGAGAAATGACTTCACAAAGTTTAAATAACTGAATATACAGTGTTCTTCAAATGCCATGCCTTTGAAGATGCTCACAAAACCCCTCTCCTCCCTATATTCAAACAAGAAATTCAAAAGGAGTTGTTTTCCTCATGTCAAGCATTATTCTCTAAAGGTCATTTTAGCTTCCAAAAAGGGAAATAATATGCAGGAGGACAATTTGTTTTGGATGAAAGAAAGCAAATAGAATATAGAAGATGTCCAATCAAACCATCCTTCCAAATGGTCGACATGTCGAATTTGTTCTATATGGCACCTAATGGATGGTTGAAAACATCTGACAATGACCGTTTACATCCATGAGAAGTAACAAAAGAAACTTAACAAATCCCAAATCTCCTTCACGGATTTGAAATAAACTCAAACAAGAAACCCATGGCAATTAAGTTGGAAATTGGAGTGTTGTTTCTAAGCGATCTATGGAACTTGTCAAACCAATAATGGTGATTGGTTTTGGGACTGGTAGCACAAATTATTTATTTTCTTCTTCTCCTTTAGTGTGTGAGTAAAATCATCTATGTATTTCAACTAGATTCTAGTAGGAAATATGTGTATTTATTAAACTTAGGTTTTATATCTGCTACCCATCATCATTATGCTATCAATTTTTATTGTAGTGGAAAAAATTCCAATCGTTCTTCTACAACATTGAATAGAAAACAGACTCTAGCTATTGATTTCAACAAATCTGTAGAGTCAATTGGCTTTACAGGTTGACAACCTTCTCTAGTTTTATTGACTTCTCCTCACACCTCATTCCTCTCGTCAATACCACCACTAAATCGAGCTCTCCCGAACTAGTATTAATCATAGTTGTTATCTCTCATGGTATTCATCATGGGTAGTATATATTGTTACACGAATAAGTTGAGCGATTTGCTCCACGATTTGCTCCACGATTTGCTCCTTTGATTGAGCAAATCACTCCTTTGATTAGTTTAGTTAACTGTCAATTAGTTGGTTTCTTGTTTTCATCACTGAGTGAGCTGTTAGTCGCTTCGTTATTTATGAAGCATTTCCATGCATGTAATTCCTTTATAT
>SNQJ01S0019228.1:80011-95723 GCA_010110895.2 Picea sitchensis | reverse complement strand
CAAATGGAGTTCAACGTGGAATATATTTCATTAATATGATACACATATAAATACAATTAATGTGACCTTTGGATTCATCTTCCAATAGGTCTCTTGGACTACCGATGACATCTCATATTCACTTAATTATTCATATTTTGTCAGAAGTGAATGATACCATAACCCTTAATGGATTAGGTTTGCAACAAGTGATGCTAATTGCAATTCTATGGCCCTATATTGGATTGGTGAATGGAGATGGTTATTTGGGCCCTAAACATGATCTAAGGGTAAAACCTAACCCCTCAAGGCATAAAATATGTTTTTAATAAGGGTCTCATGGTGTCATGGTCCATGAACAAGATACCAAACCACTACACAAGCCTTATAGAGTGAATCTTCAACTGATGAATATAATATGGGTTCCGTTATTGGGTTTTTTACACAATTATGAATTGTGATGCCCTAGTCATGGCACTTGGAGGAACACGAAAATCTTGGGCCCTAAAAGATGCTTTTATGGTACATGGATAATGTAGAGGTTCGCAAGAAACCACATTGGCCCTCTGATGCTTTTAGGGATCATAAATGATGTAGAGGGTCCCAAACCACCACATTGGCCATGTAAAGGAAATCTTTGGCCCATAAGTGTCACAAGGGAAATAGTAAAAGATTTTCCTCACTACTAATTTGTCTTAAGGTCATTATCATTGTTTAATGAGGGTCATCTTAATCTTATGGCCTAAAATATTCCTTGATGACTCTTAGACCATGCATAGTGGTTCCAAATGAACATAGAAACCCTATAAAGGGAATATTTAGAGTTCATGGGTCATGTAGAGGGTCTTGAGAAACCACATTGGCCTCGTGAAAGATGATTTTAGGGCTCATATATGATGTATAGGGTCCCAAACCACCACATTGGCAATGTAAATGGAATCTTTGTCCCATAACCATTATATGTGAACCATTAAAATATTTTTCTCACTACTAATTTGTCTTAAGGTCATGATCATGGTTTAGGGAGGGCAGTCATCATCCGAGGGCCTAAAATATGCCTTTAGGACTCTTATACCATGCATAATGGTTCCAAACCAACATAAAAACCCTATAAACAAAATATTTGATCAATGAGTGTAATATGGGTTCCATTTTGAGGTCTTGTAGACAACAAATGGGTCTCATGGGAAATGGCCATTGACTAAGCATGAACATGTTAGGGCCTAAAATATGCTTTTGAGGATCATGGACAATGCATAGGGCCCATAACCATGACATAGGCCTTGTAAAGAGAATAGTTGTACCACACGTGTAATATACATGTGCCATTACAAGGTTTTGTGCACTAAGATTGCATTTTATGGACCTAGCTATGTTTTAAGGATGAAAATGAACTTATTTGCAACTAAAATATACTTTTAGGGCTTAAGGTCCATCTAGAAGGTATCAAAAAACCACAAAGGCCATGCAAAGGGAATAATTAGACCAAAAGTGTAATATGAACACTATTACAAGGTGTTACACACCACATCTAGGTATTAGGGGATTTCATATGGTTTGGGAATGAAAAATAGTGATGTAGTCCCTAAAAGATAATTTTGTATGACTAATGGACCATGTAGAAGACCCCACATCACATTACATGTTAGATAATTAGAATATATATCCTACAAGTGAATTACAGGGTCATTACAAGGTTTTGTGCACATAATATGGATATTGGGGCCCAAACCATGATCTAGGAAGTAAAATTAGGGTCATAGGAGCTAAGTTAAGATTCTAAGATTAGAAGACCATGAATAAGAACACGATACACCATATAAGATCTATAAAATGAATTTTTTTCTTAGAGGTTTCATATGTATGTGTTGGGTGCAAGCCCATTGCAGAATAAAGAATAATTTTGGATAATAAAACACAAGACAACTAGCAGGAAAAGTAGCATGCGTAAGGAAAATGTGCATGAAGAGGAGAAAAGCATGCGAGGCATGCATGAAAGAAGACCTAACCATGTCGGGTTTAGGGTTTTGGTAAGAATATGTAATGGATAGTTAGCCAAGAACATGTATAAATAGGTACCTTGGAGGTCTAGGTAGTGGTTTGATTATTCTTGGTTGGGAGTTATGTTGTTCAGAGGTTCAGAGTTGGATGTCATGTAGGTTGTCATGTTGTCATACTGTTACTCCGATCTATTTTTGTGAGTTGTTGATCTGAGGAGAGGGACTAAGGAAGATTTTGAGGGTTAGATCATAGGATGAGGAGGGCAGTTTGATCTAGTCCACCTCATCGTAATATAATGACCTGTTTTGATGGAGATCTCTAAGGTGCGAGGTGTTGTACTATTGGAACCAAAAATAATAAAAGAGAAGAATAGCCAAATCTGTGTGGACATAGCCCAGGAGGGGTGAACCACTATAGACCCTACTTTATGTGACCAAATTTTATGTATCTTCTTTGGTGTTGATGATTATATGTTAGATAACTGAATGAATGAATTAGTTAGATCTGATATTTTACATGCATGAGTGAGAATGAAAGTATAATAAATCTAGATGTAGGAGGTAGTAAATGAATGACTATCACAGAGTATGAAATCATAGATCCCCACTCATTCCCAGGCTTCAAGCATATGAGCGTTGTAGCCATCCATAAAACTATCTCAGGTGAGACTGCACATTGCACCTTGTGTAATGCGCTCCCTTCTGGTTTACCAGGGGGGCGATAGTTTTAGAGGGATTTTGTTGGAAGCTTGTTTAAATATGAACATGGGTCAACTTATGACATTTAAGAAATATCAGAGTAGATAAATTAATAACCAACAAATGTTTGTGTTTCTGGTTAGAATAGAAAGGGAGTGAGTGAATGAGATATGTTGAAGAATCATGAAGATATGGTGACAAAATGCTAAAAGAATGAAAATATAAAAAGGGATACAGAGACCATGGAACCCAACGAAGGTAGAGATCGAGATCTACTTGAAAACAAAGGAGTTGTAGCTTGCACAGAAAGATAACATAAACCCAAATTTAACACCACACAAATATTTGGACAAGTACATATTCAGTGACTTGCATGAAGTATTTTTCTGTGATTTCCTGCATGTGTTGCAAGAGTGGATATTAAGGTTGAAAGAAAACAATCCTACAAATTGGATCAGAAAACTAGAGTGGAATCCTCTGGAGATCGCATAGTTACAATAAGTTGACAATAAATTTACGTGTGTAGTAGATTTCTGGTTAGACAACATTGTTGCAGAATTTATCACAGAATTTGCAGTAGATACTATGAAGTCTTATAACGTAGGAGAGAAAGATTTCCCTAAAGGGACCTCGAGGTAGGTATATCAGATCACTATATACTTCCATTAAGATGTTACTGTATAATAAAGGTGTAATGACAATGGACTCAAACAACTAAACTTCCCTGCGTTCATGGGGTAAGGAGGGAAGCACTTACAAGAGATGAAGAAATGGAGGAAGAGATGGATAAAGAAAAGAAGGAGGAGGCCTTGGATCCAACGATGATGGAGGAATACCAGATCAAGCAGATCATGGCAACAATTGGAATAATGCGTAGTGGAGTACCCTACCAATATAATATGAACAATAAGAAGAGACCCATAACCACGAGGGAAGGCCTGGCAAGTAATGAAGAAGAGGTAGAGGATCTCTAGGTTGTGGATTAGATTGCAGAAATCCTATGTGCGACGTATGAAAGGAAGAAAAGAGGTCCAAGAGCAGAAATCGAAGGAAAAACTCCTCTCCATATCAGTGTCAGTGTGGAACCCATAAACCCATGTGCGACTAATACACTAGAAAGAACACCACCGTTTAGACAAACGAATTTTAGTGCAAGAAACACAACAGGAAGTATGTCTACACAGGGGAAAAAAACTAGGGGATCCAGTTCAGGAAGCATTATTCAAGGATCTACACCACACGAAGGTAGTATTTCGACATTCATGATGGAAGGACATGATCCCACCATCAGGTTACTAAAATTCAAGGGAGAGGCATTGAAGGACCCTGAGAAGCACTTGTTCATCTATGAAAAGATCTGGGAAGCAAAGTAGATCATAGATGAGGACACTAAACTTGCGCAGTTACCCAACATGCTAAGAGACTGCACATTAGATTGGTACATGAGCCTAGCTGCAAACAATCCACCAGGAACAACCAGAACAATTATGGATATCAAGAATCTGTTGATAAATGAATTCCAGAAGCCGAGCTCAGAGGATCAATGCATGAATGAGGATAGAAATCAGATAGAAACCAAGAGAGTCTGTGAGGGATATAGACCAGAGATTGAAACAATTGAAGGGAAAGTTGAAGTATGTCATGACAAATATGCAACATAGGCATATCTTTGTCAATTCAATGCTACCATATTTGAAATACCCCTTGAGACAAAAGATTTTTCATACCCAAGAAGAGGCTCTACAAGAAGCCCTACAACTAGAAGAGAACCAATGTCAGAAGACAGATCCAACAATAGAGAAGATCAAGGAAGACCTGAATAATATAGCATTCCAATTAAACCTGAACAAGAGTAAGGAAAAAAGAGAAGTTGCTTGGTGTACTACATGTAGGATAGAAGGAAACCGCAATAATGAATTCTCAACATTTGCGCAGTACATGGAAACAAGATTGCCAAACCATTTTCCATCAGGAGGACTATGGTTTGGTATATATAAGACACAGGGGTGTGATCCATATCATTTTCCAATGATGAAGAAATACCAGACAGTGCCTAAGAGTTCATATTGTAACTTTTGCAAGTCAGTAGACCATGATGAAAAAGATTGTAGGACAATGGAGTTGATGAGGGAAAGAAAATCAAATACCTATAGGGTGCAGGAAGAGATGATGACAGGGCAAGCTACACTACATTTTAAATGGGTTCCATCCCCATATAACACTACACCACAATAATATAACACCGCACAACCATAGTACAATACCACATAGCCATAGTATAATCCCACGTACTATAACTAGGTGCCATAGTACAATGCACCGTGAGGAGATCAAGTTGGCTATAGAGGTGGAGGATAAGGTAGAGGAGGCTTTGGAAGAGGAAGAGAACCAGTGGTATGCCATAATTGTCAACAACCATGGAATTATGCAAGAGAATGTCCACTTCCACCTGTGACACATATGTACTATTGTGCATCCGACCATGACATAGAAGACTGCCCGACACTATTAGGGAAGATCCAAGAAAAGAAAAATCAAAACAATTATAATGTTCAATGGATTTCTTCAGAAGAGAGGGATGATGGAAGAAATATCAACATAGTTATGCGTGGAGGAGATAAGATAGAAGATGACACAGTAAGACAAGATCCAACACAACACTAATGGGTGAAGAAAAATGATGAACCACAGAAGCAGTTCGATGCGCAGAACGAAAATGGGATATTTTAGCAAGCCAGACAAGAATTCTTGAATCCATACATTGCATCTACATCAATTTCACAACATACTCATGACATACCAATGTATGAGATTCCTTCATCATTGGATCACACTAAGGAAGTGCAACCTATAGGAAAAGTAAGTACCATAAATGATTTTTTACAATCCTGTTTTAAACTACTAAATGATCCATCATCTTTTAAAGTGTTGAAAAAGATGTTAGAAAGATGTAGCACATATGTATAAGGAAAGCTAGAAAAAAAAATAATCATCTCCATTCGAGGAGAAGGACAAGCACAAAATTTAGACTGAATTCCAACATTGGAGATTTCAACATGAGGGATATTATAGTGGATTTATGCTCCGAAGTGAATGTACTACCCAAGAATACATGGAAATGTATGGGATAGCCCACATTAGGATATTCACTTGTTCAACTGAAACTAGCAAATCAACACAGGGTTCTGCCAATTAGAAGGCTAAAGGGTGTGACAGTAGATCTGGATGGAGTGTGCACTAATGTCAATTTTGAAGTAATAGAAATAGTGGATGGCACAACACCTTATCTGTCATTTCTAGGCTTAGATTGGGCATTTGATAATCAGAACATAATCAATCTGAAGATGAGGAAGATGACATTCGAGTCATGAGAGTACAGAGTCATCATGCCATTAGATCCATCAAAAGGAGAAAGGTTTGTAGAACCCACTTGTTTATACCTGGAGGAAATTAACCAGTTATACAAAACCACTGCGCGAGAAGAAGATTACATGAATCCAACTGAAGATGGGATACTCAATCGGAGAAGTATCATGTCACACACGTTAAAATCAGACACAAGGTTGGAGAATTGGTCAGAGATTACACGAAGTCTCCACAATAAGGTGCGCAATAATAAACCATGCAATAAGATGGGTAGGTATAGAGATAAGAGAACCTCCCAGCTTTCATGGGGTAAATGATTTAGAATAAAATCTAACAATATATGAAGAGGAAGTGTTATAAAATCAAAGGCTCTTAGCTCTGGATATATCACTCAAGGAAACACCTACAATATGGTGGGGTTCTCGCAAAGAGACAATGAAGGACTGGTACCAATGTAAGCTATTACTGCACATCTGCTTTGGCACAAAAAAGTGAAGCAACCAACTACAAAGATATGAAGGATAGGGGACACCAACATAACACTTAGAGAACTGAAGAACATTATGGAGAATGACACCAGTAGAATAATGGTCTAATCAATTTATTCACACATTCGAAGGGATTCCAACAAACCTGTATGTAGACCAGGAATCGTGCAAAGGCACTACATAATGGACAACATTACAACAAAATTTTATAGTCACTTTCTCATTTGAACATGAGAACCCCAACATTGATTTAGTGCTCAAACAAATCAGAGGGGTGATATTCATTAATGAACCATAAGTTGAACTCATAACAGAGTACCAACAACAGAACATACAGACAGTGAAAGAAATACTATCATGCTACCATGTGAAGGAAGAAGCACCAGACGAAGATGACCCGTGCAACATTTAGATTACAAAATTTGAAGGTGAAAGAGAGGTAGAAGGTCCACCTATGGTGATCCAGAATATATTTGCAGAATGAAATGAATACAGGTTATAATCAAAATATGCTTAACATGGAATAATAGATATACAGTAAAATTGGTTTCTATTCAATAAGGAAATAAGTTGAAACTATAAAATGCAGCGGAAGTAAGCTTGCTAGAATGGTGGCGACTTGTCTCTCAGAAAAGATGTGACGACTGTGCTCATTCACAAGAAGATAATTACAATGAGGTTCTGAAGGCATTTTTACAATAAACAGGAATGTCAAAAACCCTAGACATCCAAAAATCCTAACCCTAGGAGATGAAGCGAAAAAAGTCATGTGGACCCCATTTGGGTAAGTTACTACATAAACTTCCTGAGGTCGTAACTTTTGCATACGATCTCTGTTTTAGGCGCATGATAGCCCATTGGAAAGATCTATCCGAGGAATACACATTTTGTTTCTTTACAACAAAACTAATTTTGAATGTGGTGCACCCTAAAAAAATTGTTTAGGGCCTCAAAACGACCCCGCAAGTCAGGGACCCAAAAACTAGGGAAAAAATTGCCAAAATGAGCCAGTTGGAATAGGTGGGAGGCCACTGAAATCCATATGGATCATGTGGAATTAGAAGTGTTTTCTGCGTCGATCAAGGTGAAAAAATTCAACATTGGTACAACTGAGAATCCCAAAATGGCTAGCATTGGAGACTACTGGGATGAGCAAACAATAGAAAGCATAGCAGAGTTATTGTGCGAGTATAGTGACCTATTCACAACAACCTTTACATAGATGAAAGGCATAGATGGAGAGCTAGGGGAGATAAATATACCTTTCAAATTTGAGGCTAGATCAGTCTGACAATGACCATATAGACTGAACCTAATATACAAGAAAAAAGTAAAAACAGAAATTGACAGAATGTTGGAGGTTGGAATCATTGAACCAGTAGAGGAATTTGAATGGGTAAGCCATATGGTAGTTTAGGAAAATAAGCAGGGAGGGATAAATATCTTTGTATATCTCAGGAAACTGAATGATGCTTTCCTACATGACCCTTTTCCTACCCCTTTGATGAGGTATTAGAGAATGTAGGAGGCCAGGAAGAATACTCATTCACAGATGGATTCTTAGGCTACCATCAGATCAAGATAGCTCCAGAAGACAGGTGAAAACCCACTTTTCCCACATAATGGGGATCCTACTAGTATATAGTCATGCCTTTTGGACTGAAGAACACACCAACACTATTCTCAAGAGTAGTCATAGCTGCATTCAAGAAATTTATCCATCAATTTTTAGAAGTATATATGGATGATTGGACAATCTACAATTTATTGAAAGATGATGTAGAGGTATTAAGGATCATGTTGGAAAGATGTAGGCAATGTCATATATCATTAAATATCAATAAGTGCATCTTTGGGACACTTTTTAGGATATTATTGGGCCATATAGTGTGCAAAAAAGGATTTCTAGTAGATCCTACCAAGATTGCAGTGATTGTTAATTTACCATCACCATAATCAGTATGTCAGTTGAGAGCAACATTGGGACACACAAGCTACTACAGGAAATTCATAAAAGGGTATGTGCAGATCACTGCGCCAATGGAGAAACTGTAGAGGAAAGATAGTAAATTTCAGTGGAATGAGGATTGTCAATGAGGATTGGACACTCTAAAAGAGAATATGGTAACAACACCAATACTAGTATTCCCAAATTGGGAAAATACATTTCATGTGCATGTAGATGAATCAACCATAAAACATGGAGATATTATGGTGCAGGAAGGAGCTGGGGAGTTAGACCATCCTATATCATTTGCAAGCAGAAAATTGTCAGAGTTAGAGAAGAATTACAATACTACAGAAAGAGAAGGATTAGAAATGGTATATGCACTGCATAAGTTCATACACTATCTACTTGGCAAACACTTTAAAATGTTCACAGATCATTCTTCCCTCAAATACCTAGTCAATAAGCGAGTGTTGGAGGGGAGAATTTGTAGATGGTTATTGTTGTTTCAGGAATTTGACTTTGAAGTGATAGTCAAGTCGAGGAAGTTGAATGCAGGACCTAATCACCTATCAAGGATCACCAATGGAGAAGAACCTATGAATTTAGAGGAAAAATTCCCTGATGCACAATTATTTTCAGTCTAAGTAGCTGATGAATCATTCAATACTCTCGTATAGGGACCACGCCACAATAATTCAACATTGTGCAAAAGAAAAATCTGGTAGTCAGAGCTGTAGACTATCAATTGATTGTAGGACACTTATACAACATGGGTGCAGACTACATTTTGAGAATATGCGTACTAGAACATAAGAGGCCCAAGATTCTAGTAGAGGCTAATGATGGAATAGCTAGAGGAAATTATGAAGGAAAATATACCACACATAAGGTATTGTGTGCAATAATATGGTGGCTGACCATTCACAGAGATGCAAAGGACTACTTCCAGAAATGTGATGTATGTCAGAGGGTTGGAAAACCTAATATATGGGATGAGATGCCCCTAAGACCACAACAAACCATGCAAGTATTTGAAAAATGTGCAATAGATTTTGTGGGACCAATTAATCCACTAGAAAATAGGTTAGGAGCAAGGTATATCATTACTGCGATGATGTACTTAATGAGATGGGCAGAAGGAACACCAGTAAAAGATTGCATCTTAGAGACAACAACACACTTCCTGTTTGAGCAAGTGATCACTAGATTTGTATGCCCAAGGATTTTGATGAGTTACCAAGGAACTCACTTCATCTCTAGTACTATCAAGGCTATGACTAAGGAGTTTGAAGTTTATCATCAAAAGAGTACACCATATGACCCTCAAGCAAATGGAACATTGGAATCCTTTAATAAGATCCTAGAGAATGCACTGACAAAAATCTACAATGTCAACAGGGATGATTGGGACTTGAAGATACCAGCGGTATTATGGGCATACACGACTACATGAAAAAATTTGACAGGGCACACACCATTCAAGTTGGTGTATAGATAAGAAGCAGTGGTGCCATTAGAATTATTGGTACCTAGTCTCTATGTAGCAACAAACACTAACATGACAGAACGTGGCACAGTACAAGGAAGGCTAAGTCAGTTGATGGTGATGGAATAATATAGGATACTAGAAGGATTTCACCAAGAAGTAAAAAAAGCAAGGGACAAAGCTTGGCATGACAGACATATTAAAATGAAGAGTTTCAAGGAAGGAGACCTAGTATTGGTGTATGACAGTAAATTTCTTCAACACCCAGGAAAATTCAAAATGCATTGGTTGGGACCATATGAACTGAAGACTATCACCGATGGGGGAGTTGTACAGTTGAAATATCTAGGAGGTACATAACTCAGAGGAATGATCAATGGGAGTCAATTGAAACTGCATAGGGACAGTCGACCTCCCAGTACTTAGGAATTTACCATGCAGTAAATAGAAAAAAAAAGAATATTGCACCAGACATCAGAAGACTGTGGGAAACAACATAGAGGTTACCACACCAGACATCAGAAGACAACGTGCAACAAAATGGACTTAACATGATGAAAATAAAAAGTCCATGCGCAATGATGAAACAACATACCACACATAATTGGAAAACCTAATGCGCTAGAAAAAGGACCAATGGTTAGAAAAAGGAAGAAACTTGAAAAATGGCGATTACGGTGGAAAGGCGCCAACGGGCAACAGTTATGGGAAAAAAGGAGGAAATTATAAAAACAATGACTACAATAAAGGTGCCAACTGGAAGTAATTATGAAATTCAATGCAAAAGTCGAAGAAAGCTCCATTACATTAATCAACGATTGGGGAAGCTTCTCGGAGAAGCTTTTTCACTTGCCTATATAAAGGGGAATGCGGGTAACACAAGACCCATTGTGAATTTGTGGAATTACAAAGAGAGAGATCACATAGAGCCAAAGTGCAGTAACACAAGTGAACTAGTGAATATCCAGTCAACCAAAACCAACCACTATCCACGATGGAACCACCAAAGATGGGTGTGTCGAGATAACCAGAGAGGAAAATATGGAGTAACAGGGCACCATGGAAAGCAATAGAGACCGAATAGGAAACCAGAAAACTTGAGGAATTTGTCGACGTCGATCCAATTTTTTCACCGGTCAAAGCACCAATAGAGCCTACACTAGTGGTGGAGGAAAGACAAGAGCCAACCGCGTCTGCCATAGAAGTCAACCTGACCAACAACACACAGGGACATCCTGTGCACAATAGAGGAAACCCACCAGATACTGCAGTGGCCTCAGGGGTCCCACAAGTAAATGGACATGCTACTACGCAGACAGAGGCAACAGTACCCAAAAACACCAAAGATGTAACCATGCAACAATAGGAGGGTTTTTCTGAGGATATCACTGGCCAACTAGACTCCGATATAGAAAGGAGATAGATGGAGGTGGGGTCCTCTAGCCAATAGATAGGGCGGAAGGGAAAACAGCCTATGGAATGATATCTGTGAAGGAAACCAGATGCAACAGTCGTGCTGTCGCGCATTCCATAAGGAGTGCAAACCATGCCAACACTCCTAGGTTGTGTAGATAATCTGAGATACTCGGACCATGATGTGGTCGATGAGGGTAAATTCTCTGAATTTGTGCAGTAGGTTTATTTGGACACTAAAGGGATAGGACCGCTTGGAAATCCTATCCTACAACCAAAGCCATGGGCAACTGGCCTAGCAAACACTAGTGTTCTCAACCTTCTGGATATTCTCCACTTTGGAAGGGGAAGGAGCTGGAAAAATGCATTAAGAAGTTAATAGCGGCCTTACATGGAGGATTCCTATGGATGGAGAAACTCATCTCCATATATGTAGAGTTAATTGCAGTGATCACAGGACTACCATCAATGGGTGATAACCCCGCACAGTACCTGGATGAAAAAACCAAGGAGAAGGCGCTAGCAGAAGAAATAAAAAAGACATATGGCACAAAGAGGGGGTCGTGCGATATAATCGTCAAGAAAGTTAGTGACGCTACGACACACATGGCCACCAATCTCATGGCCTGCAAACTGTTGCGAAATGTTTTCAAGGAAGAAGTCCCTACCGGGGTCGTCGCAACTGCAACACAATGTGAAAATGACACGTAGCTTAGCTGGGCCCACTTCCTCTTAAACCTATTCATGGAGGACTGCAAAGACGCATAGGACCTTGGCACTGAGTTCCACTACTCGTGGCTACTCATGTTGATTGTGCTGATGGGGTGGAAGGAGCCCCTATATTCATACTTCTATAGTACAATAGGTTGGTGCCACGCAACATGGTACATGTCATTGGGGAGAAACCTCAACCCCAAGTAAAAAACCATGAACACAGGTACCTTTTCTAGGTACTTCATCAAGATACAAGAGAACATTGCCAACACTTGACGAATAACCCCAGAGGTAGTCTCACAGTTCAAGGACATCGCCAACTTCAAGGTGTCCAGGCATAACATGTGGATCTGAGAGAACAGGGACCCAGGCAAGGAGTGGATCCAAATGAGATACTGCACCACGAAGGATGACATAGATATGTATATGAGGGACTGGCCCAATGACTAAAAAATCCCAGTATTAGATCAAGAAGTACCTCAGGGAATAGACATGGATGTAGGGCAGGTCAAGACACCTATAAGAGATAAAGATGCACCAAAAAAGCCGAAGCCAACACAGAAGTCAGTGCAACGAAAGAAAGGAGGTGCAACAAAGAAGGGTGCACATACAACAAAGAAGGATGCGAAAACAACAAATAAGGATGTGCAGACAACAAAGAAAGATGCACATGAAAGAAACAAGGGCATTTCCTCACAACAAAAAGAGCAAGGAGAAGGGGCCACAGGAACACAGGCAACCCCTCAGCATCCACTCCCCAAGAACCAGGGTCACCTAAGCCGACAATTTCGCAGTCAGGAGGAACACGCAAGAAGGAGAAGGCACAGAAAGGGTCACTTGAATATACAATCATAGAGGACAATACAAACCTTGTGGATGAGAAGGTAATTGACTGTGTCACATAATACATGGAAGAATAAAAGCATTAAAGGGGGCAGATACAAGATGACATGGATAGCATAAGATAGGCCCTTGACAAAATTAGAGGTGCACAGAGGTCGGAGTGTGGAACGACATCTGTCCTCAAGGGAGAAACAACAGTGTTGACAAGTACTACGCCACAAACCGAACCTATGGTTCACACAACTGTGCAAGCGAGTCTGACATTCAAGGTAACCAGTGACACACTGTAGACGCCACTGAAAGATGTAGCGCAGGTCAAGATTGTATTGGCTAAGATACCAACAAAGGCCCTCTATAGACTCCAAGTCAGCATTGCGTAGGAGGTGCAATCACGCATGAGGATAGATGCAACCGAACTGCAGGGAATCAAGAATGACAAGGAAGAATTGGAGCTCGTGGTCGACAAGTAAGGTTCGAGACCAAAGAAAAAAAGGAGCTCATGGATAAAATTTAACAGGGGGTGACAAAAGTATACAACCACCTTTTGGACAATGCGTAGGCCAAGAGTTCAACAACAGAGGAAAAACTCAATCAGATTTCCCAAAGTATCGACCAATATATGCAACAAATTGAGGAACTGAAGGAGAAGATGACTCCGACGACTGCATCGGAGGTTAGGAAGAAAAAGAAAGTAGAGGGTGCACTCCAACTAGGAGAGTTGGAGAAACAAGTTAACATAGTCAAATAACTATTCGACAAAACAACACATCTCTAGATAGTGCTGGAGGAGGATGAGGAGGTCCATCAGTGGGACCAGCAAGAATAAATGATAAGTGTCGAAATCAATGACCTAAAGAAGAGGAATAAGACTATGGGAATCACTGAGCGTTTAAAAGGAATGCAGGACATGAAGAGATTACATGTCGAACTGAAGATGGCATAGGTGCACAAATAGGAGAGATAGGCGCAGATGGAACCCATCCAAGAGAAAGAAACATAAATGATCGCACAGCTGGAGGTAGAGAAGAAGAACATGGTGCACATGTAAGTGGAGTGCACAACCATGGTTCAATAGATAGTCACAGAACAAACTTAGAAGCTCTTACAGAAAAGGCCGCATAGGTCTAGACACAAGGGAAGGGACTGATAGACAAGTTCCACAGTCTAGTAGAGGTTTTCAAAGGGGCGCATAGTGCCTAGGTGGCTCGGGACAATCCACAAATTAGTGTTGGGGGCTTGTTGGTCGTAGGCCCATTGTGGAGTAAAGAATAATTTTGGAGAATAAAACATAAGACAACTAGCAGGAAAAGCAACACGTGCAAGGAAAACGCACATGGAGAGGAGGAAAGCATGTGAGGCATGTATGCAAGAATACCTAACAATGTTAGGGTTATGGTTTTGGTAAGAATATGTAATGTATAGTAAGCCAAGAACATGTATAAATAGGTACCTAGGAGGTCTAGGTAGGGGTTCGATTATTCTCGGTCGAGATTTTTGTTGTTCATAGGTTTGAAGTTGGATGTCATGTAGGTTGTCATGTTGTCATACTGTTACTCCGATCTATTTTTTTAAGTTGTTTAGCTAAGGAGAGGGAATAAGGAAAATTTTGAGGGTTAGATCATAGGCTGAGGATCCTGGTGCGATAGTCCACCTCATCGTAAGATCTTGACCTATTTTGATGGAGAGTTGTAAGGCGCGAGGGGTTGTAGTGTTGGAACCAAAAATAATAAAAGAGAAGAATAGCCAAATCTGTGTGGATGTCGCTCAGGATGGGTGAACCACAGTAGACCCTGCATTATGTGATATAATGTTATGTATCTTCTTTGGTGTTTATGATTAGATGTTAGATAACTGAATGAATGAATTAGTTAGATATGATATTTTACATGCA
Organism: Picea sitchensis; assembly: GCA_010110895.2. Lineage (NCBI taxonomy): Eukaryota > Viridiplantae > Streptophyta > Pinopsida > Pinales > Pinaceae > Picea > Picea sitchensis. The sequence continues at coordinate 80,893 of SNQJ01S0019228.1, read as the reverse complement.
TGAGTAAGAATGACAATATAATAAATCTAGATGTAGGAGGTGGTAAATGAATGACGATCATAGATGATGCAATCACATATCCCCACTCCTTCCCAAGATGGAAGTATTTGTGCATTGCAACTACCCTGTGTATTTCACTGCCTTTTGGTTTATCAGGGGGGGCGGTAGTTTTAGAGGGATTTTGTTGGAAGATTCTTTAAATCTAAACCTGGGTCAACGTATGACATTAAAGCAAGATCATAGTAGATAAATTAATAACCAACAATATGTCATCATGAGTTTGTGCACACTAAGGATGGGTTTCAAGGCCCTAGTGAAGGTCCCAAAAAAAACAATGAATTTGGTTGTAAATTATGATTCTAGGGATTATGGGAAATAGGACATTATACCATAAAATAGGAGATGCCGAGGGACTCAAAAATATATTACCTTATTAAGTACCTTTGGGGATTAATTATGCATGATAATTAGTGGGTTGATATTAATTATTTAACATTAGGTCATGATCATAAACACCAATGTTGATTAATAGGATTGGCCTTCTGTCATTTTGAAAAGGGTGATCACCATTATGTGTTGTATGTAGTCTTTCAATAATTCACCCACAATGCTTCATATTCAAAATTTTTTCTCGATATGCTATTAAAAGTCTACATGATATCCAACACTAACATCATAAGACGTTGATTATGACCATGAACTTAATAGGAGCATTGAGTGAGACATGTAATAGAGGCAACCAACCCAGGGAATTGACATTGAAACCTCTTTCATGAAGCTCAAATCAGTCAACCACTTGAGCTATACCACAAGGCTAAGCACACTAGTAATAAATGTCATCTACATATATACAATGTTTTTTCTACAAATTCCAACATATAT
>SNQJ01S0019228.1:69310-80001 GCA_010110895.2 Picea sitchensis | reverse complement strand
TCGAACCTTCAAACTTTGTCTTCATATTTCCACAATCTGCATTTCATTTCTCCACCATTCTCCTCTTCAAGTATGTCTTTCCTACTAACAAATTATTTATGCCTTTGATTGTTACCAAAGTAAGTGGTCTTATGTGAAAGTATCTTTTCCACTTCTAGCTCTAGTTTGTCTACTACCAATGTAGGGGATCTAGATGGTCCAATTCTATTAGGATCACCTTCCTTAATCCTACAAAGCTTTAATTGATTAATATGGGAAATGGGATGGTAAGTTCTTATGTTGTCTAGCAATTCCGACCTATAGGTGACATTGCCAATCTTCTCAAGTACCTCAAATGGCCCTTCAAACCATTACAATAAAGAATAAGAAATGCTACTTAGTGGTTGGCACTAAAGGAATATTTTAAGGCTAATGACATATTAATAAATCCCTAGACTGCCACATAATCTTTTTAAAGAAATATTTTGGCATATGAGTGGGATATGGGTGTCAATATGAGGTATTACACATTGTTGATGTGAACTAAGGAACAAAAGTGTAATAGATATTCCATTAAAAGGTTTTATTAAATGGGAGTGGGTATACAGGTATCAATTGTGGTATGAGACTGAAAAAGGAATGTCATAGGAACTAAAATATGCCTTTTAAGGATCATTGTCCATAAACAATGTACAAAACCACCACAAATTCCTAATAAAAGCGTATTTTTCCTACATGTAATATATGGGTACCATTGCAATTTTTTTACACTATATACGCTTCTTGGGGCCATGGACATTGTCCAAGAATAAAAACTGTTAGAATTTATTAGGATGTAGATCAACACAGTATATCATTTCATTCATATAAAACACATATAAATACGTCTAGATGACCTTTGGATTAATCTTCCAAGAGGTCTCTTGGACACTCAATAATTGTTCCTATCACTTGTGATGTTTGATATTCCTTTTCAAGTGAATAATACCATAACCCTAATGGATTAGGTTTCCAACATCCCCCCTCCCCCCCCCTTAATATGAAGGGGTGTATGTGGGACCAATAAGAGAAATAATACATGGAAGTGGATGACTGCCAATGGTTGAATATGCTCTTAGAATATAGTGGTTTTGGGATGACCACAAACCAAAAGGGTAGCAGAAATTGATGTCTTCTAGTAAATGGTGCTGGTGGTTTAAGGAAGACCAAAAACCATTCTCTAGATTAAGTTGATATCTTCTACTAAACATAGGTTTAATATGACCATAAAATATTTTCTAACACAAGTTGATGTCTTCTACTAAATGGAGATTTAAGGAAAACCACAAACCAAATCATTCTAATGGTTCTAATGTCGGATTGTTTGTTCTTGCTCGATTGATAAGACTTTGAAAATTTACTCTTGAATGTTAATCATCAATATTATCCCCCTTGTTAGGTACAAGGTGAGAAGATGTAAATATTTCCACCGTAAGATGTGTCAATACTTGAGAATGAATTCTTTGGTATGACTGATATATCTTCTTGGCTGTTGATGACCATTGCCAAGAAGTGATCCACCCATAGTGACTCTTTACTCTTGTAGATTTCTTGTGTTTGAAAAATTTGTCTTACGGATTATTATGCTTTCCATAATGCTCACAAGGATGAAGATCAAAACATTGATCCTCCATGTGGCCAACTCGATTACATTGTTGGTATTTAGGAATCTTCTCTTGAATTGGAGTAGATGATATGAACTTTCTTGAAGGAATCCAACACTTTGGAACTAGATTGGTTTGGTATAATATGAAATATGAAAGGTAACTTCATTTTCATATATGATACATTTTATTTTCTTATTGTATCTGATTTCTTCCCAAGATTTGATAATTTGAATGGAAAGAGAAAGATGAACTTGTTCATTTACAACTTCATCTTCATTTGGAAATCTATATGAAGTTGGCTCAACAGAGTTTCTCTTTCACTGGTTGTTGACCTGAATCGCCATCATCATCTAAAAGAGGTATGTTCTAAACAAGGACTAATTTAGAATGTTGAATATTCTTTTGTTCATTTTTTTCATGAATAAGTTGATTCTAAGTTTGAAGTAGTTCTACTGTGGCTTGCAAAACTTGCAAACAAGTTAGAACAAATTGAAGAGTTGCTTTGTCATTTCGGACCATATTTTCAACATTAGAGAGTATTAGAGTGTCAAGTAAGTCTAATAATTCTTCAATTGGATCCATTTAAATACTGACTTGGACCTCAAAGATTTTCTTGCGACTTTACAGTTTAACAATCATACTCTACAATGCAAACTCAACAAATGAGGGTTGCCAACTTCTATAAAAAAATGCACCCATTTACAATGTAATTCAACTTGATTTAAAAAAAACACAAGTAAACTTACAAAAACAATATTTGCAAATCACCTTGATTCTGATTCTAGAGTGGAGTGGGTTCAAATCCCACAGTTTTCACTGTCATCCTCTAGCTCATGCTCAATTGTATGAGGATTCAAATTACCAACATACACATGAGAAATGACTTCACAAAGTTTAAATAATTGAATATACAATGTTCTTCAAATGCCATGCCTTTGAAGATTCTCACAAAACCCCTCTCCTCCCTAGATTCAAACAAGGAATTCAAAAGGAGTTTTTTTCCTCATGTCAAGCATTATTCTCTAAAGGTCATTTTAGCTTCCAAAAAGGGACATAATATGCAGGAGAAGGAAAATTTGACTTGGATGAAAGAAAACAAATAGAATATAGAAGATGTCCAATCAAACCATCCTTCCAAATGGCCAACATGTAGAATTTGTTCTATATTGCACCTAATGGATGGTTGAAAACATCTGACAATGAACTTTTACATCCCTGAGAAGTAACAAAAGAAACTTAACAAATCCCAAATCTCCTTCACAGATTTGAAATAAACTCAAACAAGAAACCCATGGAAATTAAGTTGGAAATTGGAGTGTTGTTTCTAAGCGAGCTATGGAACTTGTCAAACCAATAATGGTGATTGGTTTTGGGACTGGTAGCACAATTTATTTATTTTCTTCTTCTCCTTTAGTGTGTGAGTAAAATCATCTGTATATTTCAACTAGATTCTAGTAGGAAATATGTGTATTTATTAAACTTAGGTTTTATCTCTGCTACCCATCATCATTATGCTATCAATTTTTATTGTATTGGAAAACATTCCAATCGGTCTTCTACAACATTGAATAGAAAACAGACTCTAGCTATTGATTTCAATAAATCTGTAGACTCAGTTGGCTTTACAGGTTGACAACCCTCTCTAGTTTTATTGACTTTTCCTGACACCTCATTCCTCTTGTCAATACCACCACTAAATCGAACTCTCCTGAACTAGTATTAATCATAGTTGTTATCTCTTATGGTATTCATCATGGGTAGTATATATATGTAACCCTTGAGGATAACGAAAATGAAAATCATTGAGGAAGACAATTAAAAAATAGCAGATCAAATCATGACTCTAGAAAATCATAGAGAGATGTACAACATGAAGCCAATGCAATCAAGAGCCATCATATTTTGTGGCTATTTTGTATGATTTTTCCTTAAAACACATTTTGCAGCCTGTTACAAACACCTGTAGTAGATGTACATTTTCCTTTATTGTATTATATCTATAATTTAAATCAAATCCATGTATTCCACTGCATGACATCATATCAAAATATTTAATAAATCGAATCCAGAACATATTAGATAGAAACCATAACGATTGTGCACGACCAAGATGAAGCAATGAACATGTTTGATGAAGAGATTTTTTGTATTCCAGTTAATGGGTTTATTCCAAAGTTTGCATATGAGAGAAGCCACATGGTGGTCGAACACATATATTAGGATTTGATTTTTGAGGAAATCCTAATGACAAAATAATGCATACTAACTCAAATCGGCCCAGTATATCAGAGGGGCACAAATAATAACTTGTGAGATTCCCAACTTGAGGGAATAAATAGACTTGTAAGTAGACAAATTGTTTTTGGGTGAGGAAAAAAATAAGCTATGGAAAACCAGCATAGTTCAATTCATGCATAAGAACTAAGGTGTTATTGTACCACTACAAGAATGCATGTGGATATATATAAACATGGAATATCATTTCATTCATATGATACACATATAAATACATCTAGATGACCTTTGGATTCACCTTCCAAAAGATTTCTTGGACTCCCTATGAATGTTTCTATAATTTGTGACATTTCATATTCTTTCTCAAGTGAAGAATATCATAACCCTAATAGATTAGGTTTCCAACAAAAACCAACGTCTCAAGGCCTAAAAAATGATTTTATGGAATACATAAGGTCCAAAACCATACACCATGCAAAGGTAATATTTGGCCTACAAGTGTAATATTTATGCTAGTACATGGTTTTCCACATTGTAGCTAGGGTTTGGTTCTTTTAACATGGTATGAGGAGGAGCAATAGTGTTCTAGACCCCAAAAGGATCCATTTTGGCTCATGGTCTCTACATAGGATCCTTATAAAGGAAATATTTAGAACAAAATTAAATATGGGTGACAATATGTTATTTTATGCACCAAGGATGGATTGTGGGGTCTTGTCCATGGTTTGAGCATGAATTAGGGGAAAAAAGATGTTTTTATAGGTAATCAACCATGCACATGGGTCTATAAGCACTGCACATGCCTTCAAAAATGAATATTTTCCCTATGGGTTTCATATGTGTAGTTCCATTAAGAGTTTTTTCACATTGATTAGTACAATATGAGGCTTTAACATTACAACTTTGTGTCACAAAACCATGTCTAGGTTGTCTAAGAGACATTTTCTCTACCATGCATTGCATTTGAATTGTCTTTTGTGTTGTGTTTTGGGTCGCATTATCGTCATAATGAAATGTAAATGACACAAACTAGATCCAAATAACCATCAACATGAAAAGAATGATGACAAAAATTGGCTTTTTGTAACACATCCATGGTGGGGCATCAAAATTTTGTTCTTCTTAAGAAAATAAAAACCCCCTTTCAGGGTCTCTATTCCATTCCGATATTCTAGATCTTTCCATCCATGGTCTCCATGCTTCGAAACGATCTCAGAGATGGAAGATATCCTCTCCCAAGTTATTCGGGTTCTTCCATTTGTCTATACCCACATATGACCGTGGGCTATGCCTAGACGCCAAGACAATAGATGCCAAGACAACCACCACGCGAATCCTCTAGAGTGGAAAATCCTTGAACTTCACAATCCGACGTTGCGTGTACTCAGAGGTTTTGATGGCCTTGATTCACTTTGGGACGTCGGTGTTTAAGAGTTTCGAACGCTCCAAACTCTTTTCTCTCTAAAGTAATCTGTACCCGGAGTTATAGATCGAGTGAAACATGTCCCTCATGATCAACGACTGTGATCTACTTCGGGAATTCCACATTCAGGAGTTTAAAACACTCCAATGCCTTTTTCCTCCGAAGTACTTCATACACAGAGTTACAGATCGAACTCCACGCGTCCTTCGTGATCGACGACTGTGATCTACTTCGAGACTTCAACGTTCGGGATTTTTCAACACTCCAACACCTTTTTCCTCTAAAGTGCTCCATACCCGTAGTTACAAATCGAACACCACACGTCCTTCGTGATCGATGACTATGATCTACTTCAGGACTTCGGTGTTCAGGAGTTTCAAATGCTCCAACGCCTTTTTTGTCTGAAGTACTCTGTAACAGGAGTTACACATCGAGCGCCACGTGTCCCCTTCCAATGGACAGTTGTGATGGACTTTATCAGTTTGGGACTTCACTCCTCATGTTCCTCTGCAGTGCTCTTCTCCAAAGTTAAAGATATACTTCCACGTGCCTTCCTATGCCAATGGCTAGGATCTACTCCGACACTTCGACACTTTGGGGATTTTTTAAGCACCTCAAATCCTCGAAAGTCCCGAAGTCCCAGACTCCCAGAATCCCATTCATTTCACCAACCATGTGGATGGGGTATGCATGTAACAGGGGTTGACACATAGTTGGGTCAAGGGTGACACGTTCCCTCGTCTGGGATGACATGTATCTCATTCAAAAGGGGCTATAGGGTATGATATGCACATGAATCCAAGTGGAATGTGGCTCATCAAGATTAAATCCACGTCAACATGGATGGCATCATTGCACCTCGTCGCTCGGGTTTGATCGTCTTTCAACCTCCCTCAGGTATTCACTGTCATGATCCAAACAATACTGATTTGTTCACCGATCGATGGTTCACAGTGATTGTGGGACCCTAACGTGCTCGCTCTTTATCAGAGAGCTCAATCTCTGCAATCTGAAAAGTACATGCCTGACTTGGTCTAATCGTGGTCATTGATCCTCCACCCCGACGATATCAACTACGTTGGTTGATTGCAGGCCATGAACTATAATGTCCACTAATTTCACCTTCTCTCTCTACAATGATTCCCAACCATCGATCTTTGTTCACAGATCGACAATTCACAACAATTGAGGGGGCCCAATCTTCGCAATCTGGGAAGTGATTTACCATCTCTGTCTAATCATGGTCATTGATATTCCACCCCAACGATATCAACGACGTTGGTTTATTGTGGGCCATGAACTATCATGTCCTCTAATTTCACCTTCGCGCTTCGCAATGATTCCCAACCATCGATCTAATCGAATGGCTGGTGTTTGATTCGTTAACTCCATTGGGTCTTTGAGTCGATCTGATGACTAAGATAGGTTTTTATCCCGATGAACGACTCACATTCATCTCCTCTTGTCAGGTTCTTGATTCATCTATGCCTCTTGTTACTCAAGGCGTTCAGGTAACTTTGACTATCGTGAAGTTTGACATCCCAGGGCGTCGAACTCCCAAAACTCTAAAACCATTATGAGCTATCTCCTTTCGGTTTTAGCGCAGGGTTCCTAGACCCAGATCACATGGACCTTCAGATGAATCTTGGGTTATGAGCTCTACTCTTATCCAGGTTTGGGTTAAGGTCGTGGGTAAGAATTCAATGTCTCTCAGGCTGCTGGTTTGAAGAAAAATCCTTCCTAATTTGTAGAAATTTTAAGTTATGAAACAGGGCATGGTAAACTCGTGAGGTTACCAAGACTATAACAGTGCCAAAAGGCTTGCTCCGACTCTGGAGTTGTGAGGTAGATCCTTCGGGAAACCACCTTTGAGAGTTAAACTGGAGCATACGAGAAAAACATAAGCAAAGTTTCTCAAGGAAGCCAACGTATACACAGAACTTAACTATTTCAATACATAAACGATTTATAGATATGTAAATACATGCATCCAACCATTAATTACCAATTCAACGCATAGAGTATGAAAACACTTATCAGAACCAGATAATGTGAAGCGACTGTTGGAAGGGCTGCTCGTTTCCACCCAACCATAGGCTCAGTCACTCCTAATGGATTTACCACTAGCCACCCTTGAGCTAGAACATGATGCTCTTAGATTGATTCTCTTCTTCCGACACAGAAATAGATAGGGATGAAGTTTACTCTCCTTCTCTCAAGTCAGTATTTATTTCCTGTGATCAAAACACATTCTTTTCCCAGTTATTCCTCGAATCTGAGAGCTCAGTCTCCCATCTCTACACTCTTCATAGGTTATTTTTTCTCTCTGACCCCCACGCCTTCCTTTCTTTCCTTTTTGAGAAATATTGTGTGTGGCCTAAATTCCCAATCTGTGGTCAGGTCTAGAAGCCTTACATATGGGCGATCTTCCCCATCACCTCATTAACTCCTAAGGATGTCTTCCCACCTACCAACCTGATTGTAATTCATTCCTGGGTTAGAATCTTGTTCTAACCCTGAGAAATTAAATCCAACAAAGTACTAGTTTGGTGGAGATTAACCAACCATTCCTAGTCCCCTCCACCATCTCTTTCATAGCATTCATGGTCTCTTTTAGTACATCCCCTTTCTAGCAGTCATGCAACACTTATCCATTTTCTATTAAAATAACAAAATTTACATTCATCGACATTTTATACAAAGGTCCACCAAATCAAACATTCACACATTTCAGTTTGCCATAGTTTCTTGGCCATTATAGTTATATTTACAAACTGGTGGAAACAAGGTGTTACACTTTTGTGTTGCACCGTCTTTAGATTTCAAAAACAAAGTGAAAACGTAAGGTCACTTTTATTTCATTTTCTCTTGATATTATGGGACAAGGATTGTTGGATCCATGAGAGGTTTGTGTGGCATTCATTAGCAGAAACAAATGGATATTTGAGGACCCTTCATTGGAACTATTCTATTCCTAAGATATAATAGGTGAGATTATTATTTCTCATTTTCCCCCATTAAAAAAATGCATATTTCATTAGATAATTTAGGATTTGGAATGTGAGTGGATGGGATTTGAAATTGATGTGAGGGTTTAAATTTGAGAATAAGGATGTAATATGAAATTTACCATGGGATTTAAGAAATGAGGCCATGAATTAAAAAATAAAACAAGGCTCATTTTCTTCTTCTTACTAACTTAGCCTTCTTATTCTCCCTATCCCTCTTCTCCTACTTACTCTTCTTCTCCCTCTCCCTCTTTTCCTCATTACTCATCTTCTTCTCCCTCTCCCTCTCCTACTTTATATTTTCCATTCCTTGTCTCCTACCCTCCTTATTTTTCTTTCCCCCCACTCTCTTTTTCTTCCCCCATCCTCCTCCTCCTTTTCCTCTCCGTCTCTCCTCTTCCGTTTTCATATTTTATTCTCCTTCTTATTTTCTTGTTTCTATTCCTCTTGTCAATACTATTTATCCCGAATGGAAAACTTAAACAACTAAACTTAATCTCAACACTACTTGATTAAATTTCACTAATTTAAGTCGCACTTAGGTCAATATGAATAAGAATGGGCATCACCTTATTATAAAATAAATTATTGTAAAGAAACCTTTTTAATCCCCTTTGTTCATTTAACTGCAACCCCCTTCCTAGTCTATACACATTCATGTAAATATGTTGGCATAAGAATAGGGTGTGATGGTGTTGATCAAGGCATGATGTCCAAATTTTAATAATTATAAATACTATGAACTTGTGTTACATAAGTATTGTACTAGTTGCATAAAACACCCCTTCTTATCATTTCCCATGACCAAAGAACATTTTAATATGCTAATGTTGTGCATGTGTATTTTCATTTCTCATACAAAAACTTATGGATATATTTTACTCAATTAATTGTTTGTACTTGTTATCTATTGTTGCAATAGATCTACAGATCATATGTCTTCCATCATAGAGGGATTAGAAGATGATGTTGAGTGTAGGACAAGAAAGGAGGAAGTCTTGAGAAGAACAAAAACAAAAAAAAATCATTGAAGGTGGTACCCAAGAGAGTTGTAATTACATACTTTATGATTGAACTTATATAATAATAATAATAATCTATTTTTAAGGTCATGGCCCAAGCCAGCACACCAAATTGGTGTATGAGACCCCCTTGTTTGTGGGACAAGGGACCCCCCTCCACCCAGCGATTTGACTGGTAAAGTCTACGAAGGTATACATACCCTACCCCCCTCTGGATTTGAACCTGTGACCTCTTAAGAGGAAACACATGTTCTTAACCATTAGACCCACTCAGGCTGTATATAAAATTGGAATATAAGTATTTATTTTATGAAGATTTTCATTTACAATTCTAATCATTACAATTAATATTCTATATTTTTTATGCAAAAGAGTTTCATGAAAAAATTGAAAATTTTCTATAGGGATAAAAAAAAAAGAGAAAATGTTTGTAAGGAAGGATCACATCATTGAAACTAGATCGAGTTCAAAAAATATCATTTTGAACCACTCCAAGCATCTTAGTATATGATTTATCATGCAATTTTTAATGAAGTTTAGAGAGTACATTACAGTATGGGTTGTTTTTAATAACTTACAATTTATGGTATTTATTTTTTCTATGACATACATATTAATATTTGAGAATAAGGCTTAGAGATGACGATAATAATTAATAATTGGTTACCCATTGCAAATAAAAATCTAAAAGTATTGTAATCTGACACTATACCCATACATACAACAATTTAGGTGATGTTATTCGCATACCCATGTTGCCAATACGACGTTATTATCCCACCCACGATGTTAATATGCAGCTAAAGTGATGCATAACTTTTTATACATTTCTATGGTGAAGTAGAAAATTACACAGTGTGTATTTGTACAATGTAAACACAATTTTATTTAAATACATGTAATGTAAACTAGTCCAATAATGAGACATGATTCATATGCATTGACAATGGAAATGAAAAATACAACATGAAAGGACTATTAGTGACACAAAGGACTCGTAATGATGTAAATACAATACAAAGGGACCTTTAGCAATGAAACATGATGAAAATGTGAAAAGTGTGATGCAAATATGAAACAAAAGTGAAAATTTCAATTCAAAAATGTCACAAAAGTGAAAATTACAATGCAAACACGACGCAAAAGTGAAAAGTGTGACACAAATGAAAAAATTCTGAAGCAAATGTAACACAAAAGTGAAAAGTATGACACAAAAGTTGATGCAATTACAACACAATTTATAGTGTGTTTCCATGTGCGATGCAAAACACTATGTAAGACAATATGATTCAAATTTCAATGCTCCCTCTTGCATCACAATTTGTGCCACAAAATCTCTCTCTCTCTCTCTCTCTCTCTCTCTCTCTCTCTCTCTCTC
>SNQJ01S0019228.1:53399-69260 GCA_010110895.2 Picea sitchensis | reverse complement strand
CTCTCTCTCTCTCTCTCTCTCTCTCTCTCTCTCTCTCTCTCACACACACACACACACACACACACACACACACACACACACACACACACACACATGTTAAAATGATAATAATAATAATTAAATAAATGCAATGTTTAGAAATGTTAGAATGAACACAAATGGAGTTCAACATGGAATATATTTCATTAATATGATACACATATAAATACAATTAATGTGACCTTTGGATTCATCTTCCAATATGTCTCTTAGACTACCAATGACATCTCATATTCACTTAATTATTCATATTTTGTCACAAATGAATGATACCATAACCCTTAATGGATTAGGTTTGCAATAGGTGATGCTAATTGCAATTATATGGCCCTATATTGGATTGGTGAATGGAGATGGTTATTTGGGCCCTAAACATGATCTAAGCGTAAAACCTAACCCCTAAGGGAATAGAATATTTTTTAGGTCTCATGGTCCATGAACAAGATACCAAACCACTACACAAGCCTTATAGAGTGAATATTCAGCTGATGAATATAATATGGGTTCCATTATTGGGTTTTTTACACAATTATGAATTGTGATGCCCTAGTCATGGCACTTGGAGGAACACCAAAATCTTGGGCCCTAAAAGATGCTTTTATGGTACATGGATAATGTAGAGGGTCGTAAGAAACCACATTGGCCCTCTAATGCTTTTAGGGATCATAAATGATGTAGAGGGTCCCAAACCACCACATTGTCCATGTAAAGGAAATCTTTGGCCCATAAGTGTTATAAGGGCACTAGTACAAGATTTTCGTCACTACTAATTTGTATTAAGGTCATTACCATTGTTTAATGAGGGTCATCTTAATCTTATGGCCTAAAATATTCCTTGAGGACTCTTAGACCATGCATAGTGGTTCCAAACCAACATAGAAACCCTATAAAGGGATCATTTAGAGTTCATGGGTCATGTAGAGGGTCTTGAGAAACCGCATTGGCCCCATGAAAGATGATTTTACGGCTCATAGATGATGTATAGGGTCCCAAACCACCACATTGGCCATGTAAATGGAATCTTTGGCCCATAACCATTATATGGGAACCATTAAAATATTTTTCTCACTACTAATTTGTCTTAAGGTCATGATCATGGTTTAAGGAGGAATGTCATCATCTGAGGGCCTGAAATATGCCTTTAGGACTCTTATACCATGCATAGTGGTTCCAAACCAACATAAAAACCCTATAAACAGAATATTTGATCAATGAGTGTAATATGGGTTCCATTTTGAGGTCTTGTAGACAACAAATGGGTCTCATGGGAAATGGCCATCGACTAAGCATGAATGTGTTAGGGCCTAAATATGCTTTTGAGGATCATGGATTATGCATTGGGCCCATAACCATGACATAGGCCTTGTAAAGAGAATAGTTGTACCACACGTGTAATATACATGTGCCATTACAAGGTTTTGTGCACTAGGATTGCATTTTATGGCCCTAGCTATGTTTTAAGGATGAAAATGAACTTATTTGCAACTAAAATATACTTTTAGGGCTCAAGGTCGATCTAGAAGGTATCAAATAACCACAAAGTCCATGCAAAGGGAATAATTAGACCAAAAGTGTAATATGAACACTATTACGAGGTGTTACACACCACATCTAGGTATTAGGGGATTTCATATGGTTTGGGAATGAAAAATAGTGTTGTAGTCCCTAAAAGATAATTTTGTATGACTAATGGACCATGTAGAAGACCCCACATCACCTTACATTTTAGATAATTAGAATATATATCCTACAAGTGAATTACAAGGTCATTACAAGGTTGTGTGCACATAATATGGATATTGGGGCCCAAACCATGATCTAGGAACTAAAATTAGGGTCATAGGAACTAAGTTAAGATTCTAAGGTTAGAAGACCATGAATAAGAACATGATACACCATATAAGATCTATAAAATGATTTTTTTTCTTAGAGGTTTCATATGTATGTGTTGGGCGCAAGCCCATTACGGAATAAAGATTAATTTTGGAGAATAAAACACAAGACAACTAGCAAGAAAAGTAGCACGTGCAATTAAAATGCACATGAAGAGGAGGAAATCATGCGAGGCAATCATGAAAGAAGACATAAACATGTTATGTTTAGGGTTTTGGTAAGAATATGTAATGGATAGTAAGCCAAGAACATGTATAAATAGGTACCTAGGAGGTCTAGGTAGGGGTTCGATTATTCTTGGTCGGGAGTTATGTTGTTCAGAGGTTTAGAGTTGGATGTCATGTAGGTTGTCATGTTGTCATACTGTTACTCCGATATATTTTTGTGACTGTTGATCTGGGGAGAGGGACTAAGGAAGATTTTGAGGGTTAGATCGTAGGATGAGGAGCCTAGTGTGATATATTCCACCTCATCGTAATATATTGACCCATTTTGATGGAGAGATCTAAGGTGCGAGGCGTTGTACTGTTGGAACCAAAAATAATAAAAGAGAAGAATAGACAAATCTGTGTGGATGTAGCCCAGGAGGGGTGAACCACTGTAGACCCTCCTTTATGTGACCAAATTTTATGTATCTTCTTTGGTGTTGATGATTAGATGTTAGATAACTGAATGAATGAATTAGTTAGATCTTATATTTTACATGCATGAGTGAGAATGAAAGTATAATAAATCTATATGTAGAAGCTAGTAAATGAATGAATATCACAGAGTATGAAATCATAGATCCCCACTCATTCCCAGGCTTCAAGCATATGAGCGTTGTAGCCATTCATAGAACTATCTCAGGTGAGAATGCGCATTGCACCTTACGTAATGCGCTCCCTTCTGGTTTACCAGGGGGGCGATAGTTTTAGAGGGATTTTGTTGGAATCTTGTTTAAATATGAACTTGGGTCAACTTATGACATTTAAGAAATATCAGAGTAGATAAAGTAATAACCATTTTTTTTTTTTTTTCTGGTTGGAATAGAAAGGGAGTGAGTGAATGAGATATGTTGAAGAATCATGAAGATATGGTGACAAAACGCTAAAAGAATGAAAATATAAAAAGGGATACGGAGACCATGGAACCCAGCGAAGGCAAAGATCAAGAGATACCTGAAAACAAAGGAGTTGCAGTTTGCACAAAAAGATAATAGAAACCCAAATTTAACACCACACAAATATTTGGACAAGTACGTATTCAATGACTTGCATGAAGTATTTTTCTTTGATTTCCCGCATGTGTTGCAAGAGTGGATATTAAGGTTGAAAGAAAACAATCCTACAAATCGGATCAGAAAACTAGAGTGGAATCCCATGGAGATCGCACAGTTACAACAAGTTGACAATAAATTTATGTGTGCAGTAGATTTCTAGTTAGACAACATTGTTGCAGAATTTATCACAGAATTTGCAGTAGATACTGCGAAGTCTTACAATGTAGAAGAGAAAGAGTTCCCTAAAGGGACCTCGAGGTAGGTATATCAGATCACTATATACTTCCATTAATATGTTACTGTATAACAAAGGTGTAATGAAAATGGCCTCAAACAACTAAGCTTCCCTGCGTGCATGGGGTAAGGAGGGAAGCACTTATAAGAGATGAAGAAATGGAGGAAGAGATGCATAAAGAAAATAAGGAGGAGGCCTTGGATCCAATGATGATGGAGGAATACCAGATCAAGCAGATCATGGAAACAACTAGAAGAACCCGTAGTGGATTACCCTACCAATATAATATGAACAATAAGAAGAGATCCATAGCCGCGAGGGAAGGCTTAGCAAGTAATGAAGAAGAGGTAGAGGATCTCTAGGCTGTGGATTAGATTGTGGAAATCCTACGTGCGACATATGAAAGGAAGAAAATAGGTCCAAGAGCAGAAACCGGACTCAAAACTCCTCTCCATATCAGTGTCAGTGTGGAACCCATAAACCCATGTGCGACTAATACACTAGAAAGAACACCATCGTTTAGAAAACCAAATTTTAGTGCAAGAAACACAACAGGAAGTATGTCTACATAGGGAAAAACAACTGGGGGATCCAATTCAGGAAGCATTATTCAAGGATCTACACTGCGTGGAGGTAGTAGTTTGACATTTAGGATGGAAGGACATGAGCCCACCATCAGGTTACCAAAACTCAAGGGAGAGGCATCGAAGGACCCTGAGAAGCACTTATTCATCTATGAAAAGATATGGGAAGCAAAGTAGATCATAGATGAGGACACTAAACTTGCGCAGTTAGCCAACATGCTAAGAGACCACACATTGGATTGGTACATGAGCCTAGATGAAAACAATCCACCAGGAACAACCAAAACGATTGTGGATATCAAGAATCTGTTGATAAACAAATTTTAGAAGCCTAGCTCAGAGGATCAATACATGAATGAGGATAGAAATAAGACTGAAACAAAAAGAATCTGTGAGGGATATATACCAAAGACTCAAACGATTGAAGGGAAAGTTGAAGTATGTCATAACAAATATGCAACATAGCCATATGTTTGTCAATTCAATGCTACCATATTTGAAATACCCCTTGAGACAACATAATTTTCATACCCAGGCAGAGGCTTTGCAGGAAGCCCTACAACTAGAAGAGAACCAATATCAGAAGACAGATACAACAATAGAGGAGATCAACGAAGACCCAAATAATATAAAATTCCAATTAAACTAGAAGAAGAGTAAGGACAGAAGAGAAGTTGCGTGGTGCACCACATGTAGGATAGAAGGAAACCACAATAATGAATTCTCAACATTTTCACAATACATGGAAACAAGATTTCCAAACTATTTTCCATCAGGAGGACTATGGTGTGGTATCTGTAAGACACAGGGGTGTGATCCATATCATTTTCCAATGACGCAGAAATACCAGACAACACCTAAGAGTTCATATTACAACTTTTGCAAGTCAGTAGGCCTTGATGAAAATGATTGCAAGACAATGGAGTTGATGAGGGAAAGAAAATCAAGTACCTATAGGGTGTAGGAAGAGATGATGACAGGGAAAGCTGCACCACAGTTTAACCAGGTTCCATCCCCATATAACACTACACCACAATAATATAACACTGCACAACTATAGCACAATACCGCGTAGCCATGGTATAATCCTGCGCAGTATAACCAAGTGCCATAGTACAATGCACCGTGAGGAGATCGAGTTGGCTACAGAGGTGGAGGACAAGGTAGAGGAGGCTTTGGAAGACGAAGAGGACCGGTGGTATGCCATAACTATCAACAACCATAGAATTATGCAAGAGAATGTCCACTTCCACCTGCAACACATATGTACTATTGTGCATCCAACCATGACATAGAAGATTGCCCGACACTATTGGGGAAGATCCAAGAAAAAAAAATTCAAAACAATTAGAATGTTCAATGGATTTCTTCAGAAGCGAGGGATGATGGAAGAAATATCAACATAGTTATGCATGGAGGAGCTAATATAGAAGATGAAGCAGTAAGACAAGATCCAACACAACACCAATGGGTGAAGAAAAATGATGAACCACAGAAGCAGTTCGATGCGCATAACTAAAATGGGATATTTAAGAAAGACAAGCAAGAATTCTTGAATCCATACATTTCATCTACATCAATTGCACAACATACTCATGACATACCAACATACGAGATTCCTTCATCGTTGGATCACACTGAGGAAGCGCAACCTATAGGACAAGTAAGTACCATAAAGTATTTTTTACAATCCTGTGTTAAACTACTAAATGATCCATCATCTTTTAAAGTGTTAAAAAGTATGTTAGAAATATGTAGCATAGATGTAGAGGGAAAGCTAGAACAAAAAATAGTTAATCATCTCCATATGAGGAGAAGGACAAGCAAAAAATTTAGACCGAATTCCAACATGCGGGATATTATAGTGGATTTATGCTCCGAAGTGAATGTACTACCCAAGAATACATGGAAATGTATGGGATAACCCACATAAGGATATTCACATGTTCAACTAAAACTAGCAAATCAACACAGGGTTCTGCCAATTGGAAGGCTAAAAAGCATGACAGTAAATCTAGATGGAGTGTGCACTAATGCCAATTTTGAAGTAATAGAAATAGTGGATGGCACAACACCTTATCCGTCATTGATAGGCTTGGATTGGGCATTTTATAATGAGACCATAATCAATCTAAAGAGGAGGAAGATGGCATTCAAGTCATGAGAGTACAGAGTCATTATGCCATTAGATCCATCAAAAGGAGAAAGGTTTGTAGAACCCATTTGTTTATACCTGGAGGAAATTAACCAGTTATACAGAACCACCGTGCGAGAAGAAGATTATGTGAATCCAATTGAAGATGGGCTACTCAATTGGAGAAGTATCATGTCATGCACATTAGAATCAGAAACAGGGTTGGAGAATTGGTCAAAGATTACATGAAGTCTCCACAATAAGGTGCACAATAATAGATTGTGCAATAACATGGGTAGGCATAGAGATAAGAGAACCTCCCAGCTTTCATGGGGTAAATGATTTAGAATAATGCCTAACAAGATACGAAGAGGAAGTGTTAGAAAATCAAAGGCTCTTAGCTCTAGATGTATCACTCAAGGAAACACCTGCAATATGGTGGGGTTCTCACAAAGAGACAATCAAGGACTGGTACCAATGTAAGATGTTACTGCACATCTGCTTTGGCACAGAAAAGTGAAAAAACCAACTACATAGATATGAAGGACAGGGGACACCAACATAACACTTAGAGAAATGAAGAACGTTATGGAGAATGACACCAGTAGAAGAATGGTCTAATCACTTTATTCACACATTCGAAGGGATTCTAGCAAACCTGTATGTAGACCAAGAATTGAACAGAGGCACTACATAATGGACAACATTACAACAAAATTTTATAGTCACTTTCTCATTTGAACATGAGAACCCCAACATTGATTCAGCACTCAAACAAATAAAAGGGGTGATATTCATTAACGAACCATAAGTTGAACTCATAATAGAGTACCAACAATAGAACATACAGACAATGAAAGAACTACTATCATGTTAACATGTGCATGAAGAAGCACCAGATGAAGATGACTCGCACAACATTCAGATTACAAAAGTTGAAGGTGAAAGAGAGGTGGAAGGTCCACCTATGGTGATCCGGAATATATTTATAGAATGAAATGAATACAATTTATTATCAAAATATGATTAACACAGAATAATAGGTATACAGTAAAATTGGTTTCTATTCAATAAGGAAATAAATTGAAACTGTAAAATGCAGCGGAAACAATCTTGCTATAATGGTGGTATATTATCTCTCAGAAGAAGTGTGACGACTGCACTCATTCACAAGAAGATGATTACAATGAGGTTCTAAAGGCCTTTTTACAATAAACATGAATGTAAAAAACCCTACACATCCAAAAATCCTAACCCTAGGAGATGAAGCACAAAAAGTCATGTGGACCCCATTTGGGTAAGTTAGTACATCAACTTCCCGGGGTCATAAATTTTTCATACGATCTCTGTTTTAGGCACATGATAGCCAGTTGGAAATATATGCTCGAGGAATACACATTTTGTTTCTTTCTTTACAACAAAAGTAATTTTGGATGTGGTGCGCTTTAAAAAAGTTGTTTAGGGCCTCAAAACGACCCCGCAAGTTAGTGACCAAAAAACTAGGGAAAAAACTGCCAAAATGAGCCAGTTGGAATAGGTGGGAGGCCACCGAAATCCATATGGATCATGTGGAATCATAAGTGTTTGCTGCACCGAGCAAGGTGAAGAAATTCAACATTGGGACAACTGAGGATCCCAAAATGGCCAGCATTGGAGACTACTGGGATGAGCAAACAATAGAAAGCATAACATAGTTACTGTGCGAGTATAGTGACCTATTCACAATAACCTTTACATAGATGAAATGAATAGAAGGAGAGCTAGGGGAGATAAATATACCTTTCAAATTTGAGGCTAGATCAGTCTGACAATGACCATATAGACTGAACCCAATATACAAGAAAAACGTAAAAGCAGAAATTGACAGAATGTTGGAGGCTGGAATCATTGAACCAGTGGAGAAATCTGAATGGGTAAGCCATATGGTAGTTCAAGAAAATAAGCAGGGAGGGATAAATATCTTTGTAGATCTCAGGAAATTGAATGATTCTTGCCTACATGACCCTTTTCCTACCCCTTTCACAGATGAGGTATTAGAGAATGTAGGAGGCTAGGAAGCATACTCATTCACATATGGATTCTCAGGCTATCATCAGATCAAGATAGCTCCAGAAGACAGGTAAAAAAACACTTTTTCCACATAATGGGGATCCTACCAGTATACAGTCATGCCTTTTGGACTGAAGAACACACCAACAATATTCTCAAGAGTAGTCATAGTTGCATTCAAGGAATTTAACCATCAGTTTTTAGAAGTATATCTGGATGATTGGACAGTCTATAGTTTGTTGAAAGATGATGTAGAGGTATTAAGGATGATGTTGGAAAGATGCAGGCAGTGTCAAATATCATTAAATATCAATAAGTGCATCTTTGGGACACTTTTTGGGATACTATTGGGCCATATAGTGTGAAAAAAAGTCTTGATAGTATATCCTACCAAGATTGCAGTGATTGTCAATTTACCACCACCATAATCAGTATGTTAGTTGAGAGAAACATTGGGACACACAAGCTAATATAGGAAATTCATAAAAGGGTATGCGCAGATCACTACGCCAATGGAGAAAATGTTGAGGAAAGATAGTAAATTTCAGTGGAATGAGGACTGTCAATGAGGATTGGACACTCTAAAAGAGAATATGGTAACACCAACAATACTAGTACTCCCAAATTGGGAAAATACATTTCATGTGCATGTAGATGAATCAACCATAGCACTTGGAGATATTATGGCACAGGCAGAAGCTGGGGAGTTAGACCATCCTATATTATTTGCAAGCATAAAATTGTCAGAGTTAGAGCTGAATTACAATACTATAGAAAGAGAAGGATTAGAAATGGTATATGCACTGCAGAATTTCATACACTGTCTACTTGGCAAACACTTTAAAATGTTCACAGATCATTCTTCCCTCAAATACCTAGTCAATAAGTGAGTTTTGGAGGGGAGAATTTGTAGATGGTTATTTTTGTTTCATGAATTTGACTTTGAAGTGATAGTCAAGTCGGGGAAGTTGAATGCAGGACCTGATCACCTATCAAGGATCACCAATGGAGAAGAACCTACGAATTTAGAGGACAAATTCCCTGATGCACAATTATTTTCAGTCTAAGTAGCTGATGAATATTTTGCTAACATCATTCAATACTTTAGTATAGGTACCACGCCATAATAATTCAACACTATGCAGAAGAAAAATATGGTAGTCAGAGCTGCAGACTATCAATTGATTGCAGGACACTTATACAACATGGGTTCAGACTACATTTTGAGAAGATGCGTAATAGAACATAAGAGGCCCAGGATTTTAGCAGAGGTCGATGAGGGAATAACTAGAGGAAATTATGAAGGAAAATATACTGCACAGACGGTATTGCGTGAAATAATATGGTGGCTGACCATTCACAGAGATGCAAAGGACTACTTCGAAAGATGTGATGTATGTCATAGGGTTGGAAAACATAATATATGGGATGAGATGCCCCTAAGACCACAACAAACCTTGCAAGTATTCGAAAAATGGGCAATAGATTTTGTGGGACCAATTAACCCACTAGCAAAGAGGTCAGGGGCAAGGTATATCATTACTGCGACAGAGTACTTAATGAGATGGGCAGAAGCAACACCAGTAAAAGATTGCATCTTAGAAACAACAACACACTTCCTATTTGAGCAAGTGATCACTAGATTTGTATGCCCAAGGATTTTGATGAGTTACCAAGGAACTCACTTCATCTGTAGTAATATCAAGGCTATGACTGAGGAGTTTGAATTCTATCATCAAAAGAGTACACCATATCACCCTCAAGCAAATGGAACATTGGAATCCTCTAATAAGATCCTAGAGAATTCACTGACAAAAATCTACAATGTCAACAGGGACGATTGGGACTTAAAGATACCAACGATATTATGGGCATACACGACTACATGAAAAAAGTTTACAGGGAACACACCATTCAAGTTGGTGTATGGACAAGAAGTAGTGGTTCCATTAGAATTATTGGTACCTAGTCTCTGTGTAGCAACGAGCACTAACATGACAGAACGAGGCACAGTACAAGAAAGGCTAAGTCAGTTGATGGTGATGGAATAATATAGGATACTAGAAGGATTTAACCAAGAAGTACAGAAAGCAAGGGACAAATCTTGGCATGACAGACATATTAAAATGAAGAGTTTCAAGGAAGGAGACCCAGTCTTGGTGTATGAAAGTAAATTTCTTCAACACCCAGGAAAATTAAAAATGCATTGGTTGGGACCATATGAACTAAATATTGTCACCAATGGGGGAGTTGTACAGTTGAAATATCTAGGAGGTACATAACTCAGAGGAATGATCAATGGGAGTTGATTGAAACTGTATAGGGACAGTCGACCTCCTAGTACTTAGGAATTTACCATGCAGTAAATAGAAAAAAAAAAGAAGAAGACTGCACTATACATCAGAAGACTACGTGCAACAACATAGGGGTTACATTACAAGACATCTGAAGACAGCGCGCAACAAAAATGGACTTAACGCGATGAAAATAAAAAGTCCATGCGCAATGATGAAACAACACACCACGAGCAATTGGAAAACCTAACATGCTGGAAAAAGGACGAATGGTCAGAATAAGGAAGAAACTTGAAAAATGTCAATTACGGTGGAAAGGCACCAACTGGAAACAATTATGGGCAAAAAGGAGGAAATTGTAAAAATGACGACTACGATAAAGGTGCCAACTGGAATTAATTATGAAATTCAATGTAAAAGTACAAAGAAAGCTCCATTACATTAATCAATGATTAGGGAATATTCTTCGAGAAGCTTCGTCACTTGCCTATATAAAGGGGAATACGGGTAACACAAGACCCATTTTGAATTTGTGGAATTACAAAGAGAGAGAGCACACAGAGCCAAAGTGAAGTAACACAGGCGAACTAGTGAATAGCCAGTCAACCAAAACCAACCACTACCCACGATGGCACCATCAAAGATGAGTGTGTCGAGCCAGGAAGGGAGGAAAACACGGAGTAACAGGGCACCATGGGAAGCAACATAGACCGAATAGGAAACCAGACAACTTGAGGAATTCGTCGACGTCGATGCAATTCCATCACCGGTCGAAGCACCAATAGAGCCTACACTAGTGGTGGAGGAAAGACAGGAGCCAACCACGTCTGCCATGGAAGTCGACCCGACCAACAACACACAGGGACATCTCGTGCACAACAGAGAAAACCCACCAGATACTGTAGGAGCCTAAGGGGTCCCGCAAGTAAATGGCCATGCTACTTTGCAGACAGAGGCGACAGTACCCAAAAACACCAAAGATGTAACCACACAACAATAGGAGGGTTTGGCTGAGGATATCACTAGCCAACTAGACTCCGATATAGAAAGGAGATAGATGGAGGTGGGGTCCTCTAGCCAACAGACAGGGCGGAAGGGAAAACAACCTATGGAACGATATTCGTGAAGGAAAACAGATGCAAAAGTCATGTTGTCGCACATTCCATAAGGAGTTCAAACTATGCCAACACTCCTAGGTTGCGTGGAGAAACTGAGATACTCGGACCATGATGTGGTAGACGAGGGTGAATTCCCTGAATTTGCATAGTAGGTTTATTTGGACACTAAAGGGATAGGACCCCTTGACGATCCCGTCCTACAACCAAAGCCATGGGCAACGAGCCTAACAAACACTAGTGTTCTCAACCTTTTGGATATTCTCCACTTTGGAAGGGGAAGGAGCTGAAAAAATGCATCAAGAAGTTAATAGAGGCCTTACATGGAGGATTCCTATGGATGGAGCAGCCCATCTCCATAGATGTAGATTTAATTGCAGTGATCACAGGACTGCCATCAATGGGTGATAACCCCACACAGTACCTGGATGAAAAAACCAATGAGAAGGCGCTAGAAGAATAAATAAAAAAGACATATGGCACAAAGAGGGGGTCATGCGATATAATCATCAGGAGATTTAGAAACACTACGACACACATGGCCACTAATCTCATGGCCTGCAAACTGTTGCGAAAGTTTTGCAAGGAAGAAGTCCCTACCAAGGTCGCCGCAACTGTAACTCAATGTGAAAATGACACATAGCTTAGCTGCCCCCCCCTTCCTCTTAAACCTATTCATGGAGGACTACAAAGATGCACATGACCTTGGCACTAAGTTCCACTACTCATGGCTACTCTTGTGCTGATGGGGTGGAAGGAGCCCCTATATTCATACTTCTACAGTATGATAGGTCGGTGCCACGCAACACAGTACATGTCGTTGGGGAGAAACGTCGACCCCAAGAACAAAACCATGAACACAAGTACCTTTTCCAGGTACTTCATTGAGATACAGGAGAGCATCGCCAACACTTGGTGAATAACCCCAGAGGTAGTCGTGCATTTCAAGGACATCGCCAACTTCAAGGTGTCCAAGCATAACATGTGGATTTGAGAGCACAGGGACCCAGGAAAGGAGTGGCTCCAAATGAGATACTGCATGACGAAGGATGACATAGATATGTATATGAGAGATTGACCCAACGATTGAAAGATCCCAGTATTAGATAAAGAAGTACCTCAGGGAATAGACGTGGATGCAGGGCAAGCCAAGACACCTGTAAGAGATAAAGTTGCACCAAAAAAGCTGAAGCCAACATAGAAGTTGGCGCAAAAAAATAAAGGAGGCGCAACAAAGAAGGATGGACAAACAACAAAGAAGGATGCGCAAACAACAAATAAGGATGTGCAGACAACAAAGAGATATGCACAGGAAGGAAAGAAGGACATTTCCTCGCAACAAAAAGAGCAAGGAGAAGGGGCCACAGGAACACAGGGAACCCCTCAACATCCACTCCCCAAGAACCAGGGCCACCTAAGCCGCCAATTTTGCAGTCAGGAGGAATGCGCAAGAAGGAGAAGGCACACAAAGGGCCGCCTAAATATACAATCATAGAGGACGATGCAGACCTTGTGGCTGAGAAGGTAAAAGATCGCTTCACAGAATACGTGGAAGAAGAAAAGCATCAAAGGGGGCAGATACAAGATGACATGGATAGCATAAGATAGGCCCTCGAGAAAATTAGGGGTGCGCAAAGGTCGGAATGTGGAACAACATCTATCCTCGAGGGAGAAATAACAACGTCGAGAAATACTATGCAACAAACCGAACATACGGTTCACACAACTGCACAGGCGAGTCTGAAATTCATGGTAACCAGTGACATGCTACAGATGCCACTGAAAGATGTAGTGCAGGTCAAGATTGTATTGGCTAAGATACCAACAAAGGCCCTTTATAGACTCCAAGTCAGCGTTGTGCAGTAGGTGCAATCACACATAAGGATAGATGCAGCTGAACTGTAGGGAATCAAGAATGGCAAGGAAGAATTGGAGCTCGTGGTCGAACAAGTAAGGTTCGAGACCAATGAAAAAAAGGAGCACATGGATAAAATTTAACAGGGGGTGAAAAAAGTATACAACCACCTTTCAGACAACGCACATGCCAAGAGTTCAGCGACAGAGGAAAAACTCAATCAGATTTCCCAAACTATAGACCAATATATGCAACAAATTGAGGAACTGAAAGAGAAGATGACTCCAACGACTCCATCGGAGGTTAGGGAGAAAAAGAAAGTAGAGGGTGCACTCCAACTAGCAGATTTGGAGAAACAAGTTAACACAGTCAAAGAACTGTTTGACAAAACAACGCAACTCTAGACAGTGCTGGAAGAAAATGAGTAGGTCCAGCAATGGGACCAGCAAGAATAAATGATAAGTGTCGAAATTGAGGACCTAAAGCAGAGGAATAAGACGATGGGCATCATTGAGCTTTTAAAAGGAATGCAGGACATGAATAGATTACATTTCGAACTGAAGATGGTGTAGGTGCACAAATAGGAGAGATAGGCACAGATGGAAGCCATCAAAGAGAAAGCAACATAGATGATCACGCAACTGGAGGTAGAGAAGAAGAACATGGTGCAGACACAGGTGGAGTCCACAACCATGGTTCAATAGGAATTCACAACACATAACTTAGAAGTGCTTACAGAAAAGGCTGCATAGGTCCAGACACAAGGGAAGGGACTGACAGACAAGTTCCACAGTCTAGCATAGGTTTTCAAAGGGGCGCACAGTGCATAGGTGGCTCGGTACAATCCACATATTAGTGTTGGTTGCTTGTTGGGCACATGCCCATTGTGGAATAAAGAATAATTTTGGAGAATAAAACACAAGACAACTGGTAGGAAAAACAACACGTGCAAGAAAAAACACATGGAGAGGAGGAAAGCATGTGAGGCACACATGCAAGAAGACCTAACCATGCTAGGGTTATGGTTTTGGTAAGAATATGCAATGTATAGTAAGCCAAGAACATGTATAAATAGGTACCTAGGAGGTCTAGGTAGGGGTTCAATTATTCTCGGTTGAGATTTCTGTTGTCCATAGGTTCGAAGTTGGATTTCATGTAGGTTGTCATGTTGTCATATTGATACTCCGATCTATGTTTTTAAGTTGTTGAGATAAGGAGAGGAAATAAGGAATATTTTGAGGGTTAGATCATAGGCTGAGGATCCTGGTGCGATCTAGTCCACCTCATCGTAAGATCTTGACCTGTTTTGATGGAGAGTTGTAAGGTGCGAGGGGCTGTAGTGTTGGAACAAAAAATAATAAAAGAGAAGAATAGCCAAATCTGTGTGGTTGTAGCCCAGGAGGGGTGAACCATGGTGGACCCTGCGTTATGTGACATAATGTTATGTATCTTCTTTGGTGTTTATGATTAGATGTTAGATAATTGAATGAATGAATTAGTTAGATATGATATTTAACATGCATGAGTAAGAATGACAATATAATAAATCTAGATGTAGGAGATAGTAAATGAATGAAGATCATAGATGATGCAATCACATATCCCCACTCCTTCCCAAGCTGCAAGCATTTGAGCATTGCAACCACCCTGTTTATTGCATTGCCTTTTGGTTTATCAGGGGGGGCGGTAGTTTTAGAGGGATTTTGTTGGAAGCTTGTTTAAATATGAACCTGGGTCAACGTATGACATTAAAGCAAGATCATAGTAGATAAATTAATAACCAACAATATGTCATCATGATTTTCTGCACGCTAAGGATGGGTTTCAAGGCCCTAGTGAAGGTCCCAAAATTTTAAAACAATGAATTTGGTTGTAAATTATGATTCTAGGGATTATGGGAAATGGGACATTATACCATAAAATAGGAGATGCAGAGGGACTCAAAAATGTATTACCTTATTAAGTACCTTTGGGGATTAATTATGCATGATAATTAGTGGGTTGATATTAATTATTTAACATTGGGCCATGATCATAAACACCAATGTTGATTAATATGATTGGCCTTCTGTCATTTTGAAAAGGGTGATCACCATTATGTGTTGTATGTAGTCTTTCAATAATTCACCCACAATGTTTCATATTCAAAAATTTTGCATGAGATGCTATTAAAAGTCTACATGATATCCAACACTAACATCATAAGACGTTGATTATGACCATGAACCTAATAGGAGCATTGAGTGAGACATGTAATAGAGGCAACCAACCCAGGGAATTGACATTGAAACCTCTTTCATGAAGCTCAAATCACTCAACCACTTGAGCTATCCCACAAGGCTAAACACACTAGTAATAAATGTCATCTACATATATACAATGTTTTTTCTACAAATTCCAAC
>SNQJ01S0019228.1:21983-37207 GCA_010110895.2 Picea sitchensis | reverse complement strand
AATATATATATATATATATATATATATATATCCAATATCACTTTATAACATATATGTTGGAATTTGTAGAAAAAACATTGTATATATGTAGATGACATTTATTACTAGTGTGCTTAGCCTTGTGGTATAGCTCAAGTGATTGACTGATTTGAGCTTCATGAAAGAGGTTTCAATGTCAATTCCCTGGGTAGGTTGTCTCTATTACATGTCTCACTCAATGCTCCTATTAAGTTCATGGTCATAATCAATGTCTTATGATGTTAGTGTTGGATATTATGTAGACTTTTAATAGCATCTCGTGCAAACTTTTTGAATATGAAACATTGTGGGTGAATTATTGAAAGACTACATACAACACATAATGGTGATCACCCTTTTCAAAATGACAGAAGACCAATCCTATTAATCAACATTGGTGTTTATGATCATGACCTAATGTTAAATAATTAATATCAACCCACTAATTATCATGCATAATTAATTCCCAAAGGTACTTAATAAGGTAATATATTTTTGAGACCCTCAGCATCTCCTATTTTATGGTATAATGTCCTATTTCCCATAATCCCTAGAATCATAATTTACAACCAAATTCATTGTTTTACATTTTTAGGACCTTCACTAAGGCCTTGAAACCCATCCTTAGTGTGCAAAAAATCATGATGACATATTGTTGGTTATTAATTTATCTACTATGATCTTTCTTTAATGTCATACGTTGACCCAGGTTCAGATTTAAACAAGCTTCCAACAAAATCCCTCTAAAACTACCGCCCCCCTGGTAAACCAAAAGGCAGTGAAATACACAGGGTGGTTGCAATGCTCAAATGCTTGCAGCTTGGGAAGGAATGGGGATATGTGATTGCATCATCTATGATATTCATTCATTTACTAACTCCTACATCTAGATTTATTATATTGTCATTCTTACTCATGCATGTAAAATATCATATCTAACTATTTCATTCATTCAATTATCTAACATCTAATCATAAACACCAAAGAATATACATAACATTCTATCACATAATGCAAGGTCTATCGTGGTTCACCCCTCCTGGGCTACATCCACACAGATTTGGCTATTCTTATCTTTTATTATTTTTGGTTCCAACACTACAGCCCCTCGCGCCTTACAACTCTCTATCAAAATAGGTCAAGATCTTACGATGAGGTGGACTAGATCGCACCAGGATCCTCAGCCTATGATCTAACCCTCAAAATTTTCCTTATTCCCTCTCCTTAGCTCAACGACTTAAAAAAATAGATCGAAGTAACAGTATGACAACATGACATCCAACTTCAAACCTATGAACAACAGAAATCTCGACCGAGAATAATCGAACCCCTACCTGGACCTCCTAGGTACCTATTTATACATGTTCTTGGCTTACTATACATTACATATTCTTACCAAAACCATAACCCTAGCATGGTTAGATATTATTGCATGCATGCCTTGCATGCTTTCCTCCTCTCTATGTGTGTTTTCCTTGCACGTGTTTCTTTTCCTGCCAGTTGTCTTGTGTTTTATTCTCCAAAATTATTCTTTACTCCACAATGGGCTTGAGACCAACAAGCCCCCAACACTAATATGTGGATTGTCCCGAGCCACATAGGCACTGTGCGCTCCTTTGAAAACCTCTGCTAGACTGTGGAACTTGTCTGTCAGTCCCTTCCCTTGTGTCTAGACCTACACAGCCTTTTCTGTAAGCGCTTATAAGTTTGTGTTGTGACTTCTTGTTGAACCATGGTTGTGCACTCCACCTACGTCTGCACCATGTTCTTCTTCTCTACCTCTAGCTATGCGATCATCTATGTTTCTTTCTCTTGGATGGGTTCCATCTGCGCCTATCTCTCCTATTTGTGCACCTATGCCATCTTCAGTTCGACATGTAATCTCTTCATGTCCTGCATTCCTTTTAAATGCTCAGTGATTCCCATAGTCTTATTCCTCTGCTTTAGGTCATTGATTTCAAAACTTATCATTTATTCTTGTTGGTCCCACTGATGGACCTCCTCATCCTCCTCCAACATTGTCTAGAGTTGCATTGTTTTGTCGAACGGTTCTTTGATTGTGTTAACTTGTTTCTCCAACTCTCCTAGTTGGAGTGCACCCTCTACGTTCTTTTTCTTACTAACCTCCGATGCAGTCGTCGGAGTCATCTTCTCCTTCAGTTCCTCAATTTTTTGCATATATTGATCGATATTTTGGGAAATCTGATTGATTTTTTCCTCTGTTGTTGAACTCTTGGCCTATGCGTTGTCCGAAAGGTGGTTGTATACTTTTGTCACCCCCTATTAAATTTTATCCACGAGCTCCTTTTTTTCTTTGGTCTCGAACCTTACTTGTCAACCACGAGGTCCAATTCTTCCTTTTCATTCTTGATTCCCTACAGTTCGGTTGCATCTATCCTCATGTGTGATTGCACCTCCTGCACAATGTTGACTTGTAGTCTATAGAGGGCCTTTGTTGGTATCTTAGCCAATACAATCTTGACCTGCGCTACATCTTTCAGTGGTGTTTGTAGCTTGTCACTGGTTACCTTGAATGTCAAACTCGCTTGCGCAGTTGTGTGAACCATATGTTCAGTTTGTGGCATACAACTTGTCGACATTGTTGTTTCTCCCTTGAGGACAGATGTTGTTCCACATTCCGACCTCTGTGCACCCCTAATTTTCTCAAGGGCCTATCTTATGTTATCCATGTCATCTTGTATCTTCCCCCTTTGATGTTTTTATTCTTCCACGTATTATGTGACGCAGTCAATTACCTTCTTAGCCACAAGGTCTGTATCGTCCTCTATGATTGTATATTCAAGCGAACCTTTGTGTGCCTTCTCCTTCTTGCATGTTCCTCATGACTGCGAAATTGTCGGCTTAGGTGAACCTGGTTCTTGGGGAGTGGATGCTAAGGGGTTCCCTGTGTTCCTGTGGCCCCTTATCCTTTCTCTTTTTGTTGCGAGGAAATTTCCTTGTTTCCTGCCTGTGCATCTTTCTTTGTTGTCTGCACATCCTTATTTGTTGTTTGCGCAAACTTCTTTGTTGTCTGTGCATCCTTCTTTGTTGCACCTCCTTTCGTTTGTTGCGCCGACTTCTATGTTGGCTTCAACTTTTTTGGTGCAACTTTATCTCTTACAGGTGTCTTGGCCTGCCCTACATCCACATCTATTCCCTGAGGTACTTCTTGATCTAATACTGGGATCTTTTAGTCGTTGGGCCAATCCCTTATATACATATCTACGTCATCCTTCGTGATGCAGTATCTCATTTGGAGCCACTCCTTGCCTAGGTCCCTGTGCTCTCAAATCCACATGTTATGCCTAGACACCTTGAAGTTGACGATGTCCTTGAACTGTGCGACTACCTCTGGGGTTATTCGCCAAGTGTTGGCAATGTTCTCTTGTATCTCGATGAAGTACCTAAAAAAGGTACCTGTGTTCATGGTTTTGTGATTGGGGTCGGGGTTTCTCCCCAATGACATGTAACGTGTTGCGTGGCACCGACCTATCGTACTATAGAAGTATGAATATAGGGGCTCCTTCCACCCCATCAGCACAATCAACATGAGTAGCCATGAGTAGTGGAACTCAGTGCCAAGGTCCTATGCATCTTTGCATTCCTCCATGAATAGGTTTAAAAGGAAGCGGGCCCAACTAAGCTACGTGTCATTTTCACATTATGCTGCAGCTCCGATGACCCCGGTAGGGACTTCTTCCTTGCAAAACTTTCGCAACAGTTTGCAGGCTATGAGATTAGTGGCCATGCATGTCGTAGCGTCGCTAACTCTCTTGATGATTATATCACACGACCCCCTCTTTGTGCCATATGTCTTTTTTATTTCTTCTGCTAGCACCTTCTCCGTGGTTTTTTCATCTAGGTATTGTGCGGGGTTATCACCCATTGATGGTAGTCCTGTGATCACTGCAATTAACTCTACATATATGGAGACGAGTTTCTCCATCCATAGGAATCCTCCATGTAAGGCCGCTATTAACTTCTTAATGCATTTTTCAGCTCCTTCCCCTTCCAAAGTGGAGAATATCCAAAAGGTGGGGAACACTAGTGTTTGCTAGGCCAGTTGCCCATGCCTTTGGTTGTAGGACAGGATTGCCAAGGGGTCCTATCCCTTTAGTGTCCAAATAAACCTGCTGCGCAAATTCAGGGAATTTACCCTTGTCGACCACATCATGGTCCGAGTATCTCAGTTTCTCCATGCAACCTAGGAGTGTTGGCATGGTTTGCACTCCTTATGGAATGCGTGACAGCACGACTGTTGCATCTGGTTTCCTTCACGGATATCATTCCATAGGTTGTTTTCCCTTCCGCCCTGTCTATTGGCTAGAGGACCCCACCTCCATCTATCTCCTTTCTATATCAGAGTCTAGTTGACCAGTGATATCCTCAGAAAAACCTTCCTATTGTTGCACGGTTACAACTTTGGTGTTTTTGGGTATTGTCGCCTCTATCTGCGTAGTAACATGGCCATTTACTTGTGGGACCCCTTAGGCCACTGTAGTATCTGGTGGGTTTCCTCTGTTGTGCACGGGATGTCCCTGTGTGCTATTGGTCAGGTCGACTTTTATGGAAGACGTGGTTTTCTCTTGTCTTTCCTCCACCACTAGTGTAGGCTCTATTGGTGCTTCGACCGGTGACAGAATTGCATTGACGTCGACAAATTCCTCAAGTTGTCTGGTTTCCTGTTCGGACTTTGTTGCTTCGCATGGTACCCTGTTAATCCGTGTTTTCCTCCCTACTTGTCTCGACACACCCATATTTGGTGGTGCCATTGTGAGTAGTGGTTGATTTTGGTTGACTGGATATTCACTAGTTCTCCTGTGTTACTGCACTTTGGCTCTATGTGATCTCTCTCTTTGTAATTCCACAAATTCACAATGGGTCTTGTGTTACCCGCATTCCCCTTTATATAGGCAAGTGATAAATCTTCTTCGAGAAGCTTCCCTAATCGTTCATTAATGTAATGGAGCTTTCTTCGTACTTTTGCATTGAATTTCATAATTACTTCTTGTTGGCACCTTTATCGTAGTCATTGTTTTTCTAATTTCCTCCTTTTTGCCCATAACTGCTGCCAGTTGGCACATTTCCGCTGTAATCGCCATTTTTAAAGTTTCTTCCTTTTTCTAACCATTGGTCCTTTTTCTAGCGCGTTAGGTTTTCCAATTATGTGTGGTATGTTGTTTCATCATTGCGCATGGACTTTTTATTTTCAACACATTAAGTCCATTTTTTTGCACGTTGTCTTCTGATGTCTGGTGTGGTAACCCCTATGTTGTTTCCCACAGTCTTCTGATGTCTGGCGCAGTATTCATTTTTTTTCTATTTACTACATGGAAAATTCCTAAGTACTAGGAGGTCGACTGCCCCTATATAGTTTCAATCGACTCCCATTGATCATTCCTTTGAGTTATGTACCTCCTATATATTTCAAATGTACAACTCCCCCATCGGGGACAGTCTTCAGTTCATATGGTCCCAACCAATGCATTTTGAATTTTCCTGGGTGTTGAAGAAATTTACTGTCATACACCAAGACTAGGTCTCCTTCCTTGAAACTCTTCATTTTAATATGTCTGTCATGCCAATATTTGTCCCTTGCTTTCTATACTTCTTGGTGAAATCCTTCTAGTATCCTATATTATTCCATCACCATCAACTGACTTAGCCTTTCTTGTACTGTGCCTCGTTCTGTCATGTTAGTACTTGTTGCTACACAGAGACTAGGTACCAATAATTCTAATGGCACCACTGCTTCTTGTCCATACACCAACTTGAATGGTGTGTGCCCTGTCAACTTTTTGCATGTAGTCATGTATGCCCATAATACCGCTGGTATCTTCAAGTCCCAATCGTCCCTGTTGACATTGTAGATTTTTGTCAATGCATTCTCTAGGATCTTATTAAAGGATTCCAATGTTCCATTTGCTTTAGGGTGATATGGTGTACTCTTTCGATGATAGACCTCAAACTCCTCAGTCATAGCCTTGATAGTACTAGAGATGAAGTGAGTTCCTTGGTAACTCATCAAAATCCTTGGGCATACAAATCTAGTGATCACTTGCTCAAACAGGAAGTGTGTTGTTGTCTCTAAGACGCAATCTTTTACTGGTCTTTCTTCTGCCCATATCATTAAGTACTCCATCACAGTAATGATATACCTTGCTCGTGACCTCTTTGCTAGTGGATTAATTGGTCCCACAAAATATATTGCACATTTTTCAAATACTTGCAAGGTTTGTTGTGGTCTTAGGGGCATCTCATCCCATCTATTAGGTTTTCCAACCCTCTGACATACATCACATTTTTGGAAGTAGTCCTTTGCATCTCTGTGAATGGTCAACCACCATATTATTGCATGCAATACCTTATGTGCGGTATTTTTTCCTTCATAATTTCCTCTAGCTATTCCCTCATTGGCCTCTGCTAGAATCCTGGGCCTCTTATGTTCTAGTACGCATCTTCTCAAAATGTTGTCTGCACCCATGTTGTATAAGTTTCCTACAATCAATTGATAGTCTGCAGCTCTAACTACCAGATTTTTCTTCTACACAATGTTGAATTATTGTGGCGTGGTCCCTATACTGGAGTATTGAATGATTCATCGTCTACTTAGACTGAAAATAACTGCGCATCAAGGAATTTGTCCTCTAAATTCATAGGTTCTTCTCCATTGGTGATCCTTGATAGGTGATCAGGTCCTGCATTCAACTTCCTCGACTTGACTATCACTTCAAAGTCAAATTTCTGAATCAACAGTAACCATCTACAAATTCTCCCCTCCAACACTTGCTTATTGACTAGGTATTTGAGGGAAGAATGATCTGTGAACATTTTAAAGTGTTTTCCAAGTAGATAGTGTCTGAACTTCTGCAGTGCATATACCATTTCTAATCCTTCTCTTTCTGTAGTATTGTAATTATTCTCTAACTCTGACAATTTTCTGCTTGCAAATGATATAGGATGGTCTAACTCCCCAGCTCCTGCTTGTGCCATAATATCTCCAAGTTTTATGGTTGATTCATCTACATGCACATGAAATGTATTTTCCCAATTTGGGAATACTAGTATTGGTGTTGTTACCATATTCTCTTTTAGAGTGTCTAATCCTGATTGACAATCCTCATTCCACTGAAATTTACTATCGTTCCTCAACAGTTTCTCCATTGGCGCAGTGATCTGCACATACCCTTTTATGAATTTCCTGTAGTAGCTTGTGTGTCCCAATGTTGCTCTCAACTGACGTACTGATTATGGTGGTGGTAAATTTACAATCACTACAATCTTGGTAGGATCTACTACAAAGCCTTTTTTGCACACTATATGGCCCAATAATATCCTAAAAAGTGTCCCAAAGATGCACTTATTGATATTTAATGATATCTGACACTGCCTACATCTTTCCAACATCATCCTTAATACCTCTACATCATCTTTCAACAAATTGTAGATTGTCCATTCATCCATATATACTTCTAAAAACTGATGGATAAATTCCTTGAATGCAACTATGACTACTCTTGAGAATATTGTTGGTGTGTTCTTCAGTCCAAAAGGCATGACTATATACTGGTAAGATCCCCATTATGTGGAAAAAGTGGTTTTTCACTTGTCTTCTAGAGCTATCTTGATTTGATGGTAGCCTAAGAATCCATCTGTGAATGAGTATGCTTCCTGACCTCCTACATTCTCTAATACCTCATCTGTGAAAGGGGTAGGAAAAGGGTCATGTAGGTAAGCATCATTCAATTTCCTGAGATCTACAAAGATATTTATCCCTCCCTTCTTATTTTCCTAAACTACCATATGGCTTACCCATTCAGATTCCTCCACTGGTTCAATGATTCTAGCCTCCAACATTCTGTCAATTTCTGCTTTTAATTTTTTCTTGTATATTGGGTTCAGTTTATATGGTCATTGTTGGACTGATCTAGCCTCATATTTGAAAGGTATATTTATCTCCCCTAGCTCTCCTTCTATGCCTTTCATCTATGTAAAGGTTGTTGTGAATAGGTCACTATACTCACACAGTAACTCTGTTATGCTTTCTATTGTTTTCTCATCCCAGTAGTCTCCAATGCTAGCCATTTTGGGATTCTCAGTTGTCCCAATGTTGAATTTCTTCACTTTGATTGGCACAGAAAACACTTCTAATTCCACATGATCCATATGGATTTCAGTAGCCTCCCACCTATTCCAACTGGCTCATTTTGGCAATTTTTTCCCTAGTTTTTGGGTCCCTGAATTGCGGGGCCGTTTTGAGGCCCTAAACAACTTTTTTTAGGGTGCACCACATCGAAAATTACTTTTGTTGTAAAACAAAAAAATGTGTATTCCTCGGATAGATCTTTCCAATGGGCTATCATGCACCTAAAACAGAGATCGTATGCAAAAGTTACGACCTCGGGAAGTTGATGTACTAACTTACCCAAATGGGTTCCACATGACTTTTTGCGCTTCATCTCCTAGGGTTAGGATTTTTGGATGTCTAGGTTTTTTGACATTCCTGTTTATTGTAAAAATGCCTTCAGAACCTCATTGTAATCATCTTCTTGTGAATGAGCGCAGTCATCACATATTTTCTAATAGATAAGCCGCCACCATTCTAGCAAGCTTGCTTCCGCTGCATTTTATAGTTTCAACTTATTTCCTTATTGAATAGAAACCAATTTTACTGTATATCTATTATTCCATGTTAAGCATATTTTGATAATAACTTCTATTCATTTCATTCTGCAAATATATTCTGGATCACCATAGGTGGACCTTCTACCTCTCTTTCACCTTCAACTTTTGTAATCTGAATGTTGCACGGGTCATCTTCATCTGGTGCTTCTTCCTTCACATGGTAGCATGATAGTAGTTCTTTCATTGTCTATATGTTCTATTGTTGGTACTCTATTATGAGTTCAACTTATGGTTTGTTAATGAATATCACCCCTTTGATTTGTTTGAGCGCTGAATCAATGTTGGGGTTCTCATGTTCAAATGAGAAAGTGACTATAAAATTTTGTTGTAAGGTTGTCCATTATGTAGTGCCTCTGCGCAATTCCTGGTCTACATACAGGTTTGTTGGAATCCCTTTGAATGTGTGAATAAAGTGATTAGACCATTATTCTACTGGTATCATTCTCCATAATGTTCTTCAGTTCTCTAAGTGTTATGTTGGTGTCCCCTATCCTTCATATCTTTGTAGTTGGTTGCTTAACTTTTCTGTGCCAAAGTAGATGTGCAGTAACAACTTACATTGGTACCAGTCCTTGATTGTCTCTTTGTGAGAACCCCACCATATTGCAGGTGTTTCCTTGAGTGATATATCCAGAGCTAAGAGCCTTTGATTTTCTAACACTTCCTCTTCGTATCTTGTTAGCTTTTATTCTAAATCATTTACCCCATGAAAGCTGGGAGGTTCTCTTATCTCTATACCTACCCATCTTATTGCATGGTTTATTCTTGCACACCTTATTGTGGAGACTTCATGTAGTCTCTGACCAATTCTCCAACCCTGTGTCTAATTCTGATGTGTGTGACATGATACTTTTCTGATTGAGTATCCCATCTTCAATTGGATTCATGTAATCTTCTTCTCGCATGGTGGTTTTGTATAACTGGTTAATTTCCTCCATGAATAAACAAGTGGGTTCTACAAACCTTTCTCCTTTTGATGGATCTAATGGCATAATGACTCTGTACTCTCATGAATCGAATGTCATCTTCCTCGTCTTCAGATTGATTATGGTCTGATTATCAAATGACCAATCTAAGCCTAGAAATGACGGATAAGGTGTTGTGCCATCCACTATTTCTATTACTTCAAAATCGACATTAGTGCACACTCCATCCAGATCTACTGTCACACCCTTTAGCCTTCTAATTGGCAGAACCTTGTGTTGACTTGCTAGTTTCAGTTGAATAGGTGAATATCCTAATGTGGGCTATCCCATACATTTCCATGTATTCTTGGGTAGTACATTCACTTCAGAGCATAAATCCACTATAATATCCCGCATGCTCAAATCTCCAATGTTGGAATTTAGTCTAAATTTTGTGCTTGTCCTTCTCCTCGAATGGAGATTAACTATTTTTTTTTCTAGCTTTCCCTCTACATCTGTGCTACATCTTTCTAACATATTTTTTAACACTTTAAAAGATGATGGATCATTTAGTAGTTTAACACAGGATTGTAAAAAATCCTTTATGGTACTTACTTGTCCTATAGGTTGTGCTTCCTTAGTGTGATCCAACGATGAAGGAATCTCGTACATTGGTATGTCATGAGTATGTTGTGAAATTGATGTAGATGCAATATATGGATTCAAGAATTCTTGTCTGGCTTGCTTAAATATCCTATTTTCGTTCTATGCATCGAACTGCTTCCGTGGTTCATCATTTTTCTTCACCCATTGGTGTTGTGTTGGATCTTGTCTTACTACGTCATCTTCTATATTATCTCCTCCATGCGTAACTATGTTGATATTTCTTCCATCATCCCTTGCTTCTGAAGAAATCCATTGAACATTCTAATTGTTCTGATTTCTCTTTTCTTGGATCTTCCCCAATAATGTCGGGTAGTCTTCTATGTCATGGTTGGATGCACAATAGTACATATGTGTCACAGGTGGAAGTGGACATTCTCTTGCATAATTCCATGGTTGTTGACAATTATGGCATACCACCAATCCTCTTCCTCTTCCAAAGCCTCCTCTACCTTGTCCTCCACCTCTACAGCTAACTTGATCTCCTCACGGTGTGTTGTACTATGGCACCTAGTTATACTGCGTGGGATTATATTGTGGCTACGCGGTATTGTACTAGAGTTGTGCAGTGTTATATTATTGTGGTGTAGTGTTATATGGGGATGGAACCCGGTTAAACTATGGTGTAGCTTTCCCTATCATCATATCTTCCTGCACCCTATAGGTATTTGATTTTTTTTCCCTCATCAACTCCATTGTCCTGCAATCTTTTTCATCTTGGCCTATTGACTTGCAAAAGTTGCAATATGAACTCTTAGGCACTGTCTGGTACTTCTGCATCATTGGAAAATGATATGGATCACACCCCTGTGTCTTACAAATACCACACCATAGTCCTCCTGATGGAAAATGGTTTGGCAATCTTGTTTCCATGTACTATGCAAATGTTGATAATTCATTATCGTGGTTTCCTTATATCCTACATGTAGTACACCAAGAAACTTCTCTTCTATCCTTACTCTTGTTCAGGTTTAATTGGAATGTTATATTATTCAGGTCTTCCTTGATCTTCTCTATTGTTGGATCTGTCTTCTGATATTGGTTCTCTTCTAGTTGTAGGGATTCCTGCAGAGCCTCTTCCTGGGTATGAAAATTCTTTTGTCTCAAGGGGTATTTCAAATATGGTAGCATTGAATTGACAAACATATGCCTATGTTGCATATTTGTCATGACATACTTCAACTTTCCCTTCAATCGTTTGAATCTCTGGTCTATATCCCTCATAGATTTTCTTGGTTTCTGTCTGATTTCTATCCTCATTCATGTATTGATCCTTTGAGGTAGGCTTCTAGAATTCGTTTATCAACAGATTCTTGATATCCATAATTGTTCTGGTTGTTCCTAGTGGATTGTTTGCAGCTAGGCTCATGTACCAATCTAATGTGCGGTCTCTTAGCGTGTTGGGTAACTGCGCAAGTTTAGTGTCCTCATCTATGATCTACTTTGCTTCCCAGATCTTTTCATAGATGAACAAGTGCTTCTTAGGGTCCTTTGATGCCTCTCCCTTGAATTTTGGGAACCTGATGGTGGGATCATGTCCTTCCATCCTGAATGTCGAACTACTACCTTCGTGTGGTGTAAATCCTTGAATAATTCTTCCTTAACTCGATCCCCCAGTTGTTTTTCCCTGTGTGGACATACTTCCTGCTGTGTTTCTTGCACTAAAATTTGGTTGTCTAAACAATGGTGTTCTTTCTAGTGTATTAGTCGCACATGGGTTTATGGGTTCCACACTGACACTGATATGGAGAGGAGTTTTTCCTTCGATTTCTGCTCTTGGACCTCTTTTCTTCCTTTCATATGTCGCACGTAGGATTTTAGCAATCTAATCCATAGCCTAGAGATCCTCTACCTCTTCTTCATTACTTTCCAGGCCTTCCCTCGTGGTTATGTATCTCTTCTTATTGTTCATATTATATTGGTATGGTACTCCACTATGCGTTCTTCCAGCTGTTGCCATGATCTGCTTGATCTAGTATTTCTCCATCATCATTGGATCCCTGGCCTCCTCCTTCTTTTCTTTATCCATATCTTCCTCCTTTTCTTCATCTCTTGTAAGTGCTTCCTTCCTTACCCCATGCACGCATGGAAGTTTAGTTGTTTGAGGCCATTTTCATTACACCTTTGTTATACAATAACATCTTAATGGAAGTATATAGTGATATGATATACCTACCTTGAGATCCCTTTAGGGAAATCTTTCTCTCCTACGTTGTAAGACTTCACAGTATCTACTGCAAATTCTGTGATAAATTCTGCAACAATGTTGTCTAACTAGAAATCTACTACACACGTAAATTTATTGTCAACTTGTTGTAACTATGCCATCTCCACAGGATTCCACTCTAGTTTTCTGATCCAATTTGTAGGATTGTTTTCTTTCAACCTTAATATCCACTCTTGCAACACATGCAGGAAATCACAGAAAAATACTTCATGCAAGTCACTGAATACGTACTTGTCCAAATATCTGTGTGGTGTTAAATTTGGGTTTCTGTTATCTTTCTGTGCAAGCTACAACTCCTTTGTTTTCAAGCAGCTCTCGATCTCTACCTTTGTTGGGTTCCATGGTCTCTGTATCCCATTTTATATTTTCATTCTTTTAGCATTTTGTCACCATATCTTCATGATTCTTCAACATATCTCATTCACTCACTCCATTTCTATTCCAACCAGAAACACAAACATTTGTTGATTATTACTTTATCTACTCTGATATTTCTTAAATGTCATAAGTTGACCCAGGTTCATATTTAAACAAGCTTCCAACAAAATCCCTCTAAAACTATCGCCCCCCTAGTGCACCTTGTGTAATGTGCTCCCTTCTGGCATTGCACCTTGTTGTTCATTGAACCTCTGAACAACATAACTCCCAACCAAGAATAATTGAACCCCTACCTAGACCTCCTAGGTACCTATTTATACATGTTCTTGGCTGACTATCCATTACATATTCTTACCAAATCCCTAAACCTAGCATGGTTAGGTATTCTTTCATGTGTGCCTCACATGATTTTCTCCTCTTCATGCGCATTTTCCTTGTGCGTGCTACTTTTCCTGCTAGTTGTCTTGTGTTTTATTATTCAAAATTATTCTTTATTCCGCAATGGGCTTGCGTCGAACACATACATATGAAACCTCTAAGAAAAAAATTCATTTTATAGATCTTATATGGTGTATCATGTTCTTATTCATGGTCTTCTAATCTTAGAATCTTAACTTAGTTCCTATGACCCTAATTTTAGTTCCTAGATCATGGTTTGGGCCCCAATATCCATATTATGTGCACAAAACCTTGTAATGACCCTGCAATTCACTTGTAGGATATATATTCTAATTATATAACATGTAATGTGATGTGGGGTCTTCTACATGGTCCATTAGTCATACAAAATTATATTTTAGGGACTACATCACTATTTTTCATTCCCAAACCATATGAAATCCCCTAATACCTAGATGTGGTGTGTAACACCTTCTAATAGTGTTCATATTACACTTTTGGTCTAATTATTCCCTTTGCATGGCCTTTGTGGTTTTTTGATACCTTCTAGATGGACCTTGAGCCCTAAAAGTATATTTTAGTTGCAAATAAGTTAATTTTCATCCTTATAACATAGCTAGGGCCATAAAATGCAATCTTAGTGCACAAAACCTTGTAATGGCACATGTATATTACACGTGTGGTACAACTATTCTCTTTACAAGGCCTATGTCATGGTTATGGGCCCTATGCATTGTTCATGATCCTCAAAAGCATATTTTAGGCCCT
The DNA here is from genome assembly GCA_010110895.2 of Picea sitchensis. Classification (NCBI taxonomy): domain Eukaryota; kingdom Viridiplantae; phylum Streptophyta; class Pinopsida; order Pinales; family Pinaceae; genus Picea; species Picea sitchensis. The sequence continues at coordinate 23,164 of SNQJ01S0019228.1, read as the reverse complement.
AACACATTCATTCTTAGTCGATGGCCATTTCCATTGAGACCCATTTGTTGTCTACAAGACCTCAAAATGGAACCCATATTACACTCATTGATCAAATATTTTGTTTATAGGGTTTTTATGTTGGTTTGGAACCACTATGCATGGTATAAGAGTCCTAAAGGCATATTTCAGGCCCTCAGATGATGACATTCCTCCTTAAACCATGATCATGACCTTAAGACAAATTTGTAGTGAGAAAAATATTTTAATGGTTCCCATATAATAGTTATGGGCCAAAGATTCCATTTACATGGCCAATGTGGTGGTTTGGGACCCTATACATCATCTATGAGCCCTAAAATCATCTTTCACGAGGCCAATGTGGTTTCTCAAGACCCTCTACATGACCCATGAACTCTAAATATTCCCTTTATAGGGTTTCTATGTTCGTTTGGAACCACTATGCATGGTCTAAGAATCATCAAGGAATATTTTAGGCCACAAGATCAAGATGACCCTCCTTAAACAATGATAATGACCTTAAGACAAATTAGTAGTCAGGAAAATCTTTTACTAGTGCCCTTATAACACATATGGGCCAAAGATTTCCTTTACATGGCCAATGCGGTGGTTTGGGACCCTCTACATCATTTATGATCCCTAAAAGCATCAGAGGGCCAATGTGGTTGCTTGTGACCCTCTACATTATCCATCTACCATAAAAGCATCTTTTAGGGCCCAAGATTTTGGTGTTCCTCTAGGTGCCATGACCAGGGCATCACAATTCATAATTGTGTAAAAAACCCAATAACGGAACCCATATTATATTCATCAGCTGAAGATTCACTCTATAAGGCTTGTGTAGTGGTTTGGTATCTTGTTCATGGACCATGAGACCATGAGAACCTTATTAAAAACATATTCTATGCCGTGAGGGGTTAGGTTTTACCCTTAGATCATGTTTAGGACCCAAATAACCATCTCCATTCACCAATCCAATATAGGGCCATAGAATTGCAATTAGCATCACCTGTTGCAAACCTAATCCATTAAGGGTTATGGTATCATTCACTTGTGACAAAATATGAATAATTAAGTGAATATGAGATGTCATCGGTAGTCCAAGAGACCTATTGGAAGATGAATCCAAAGGTCACATTAATTGTATTTATATGTGTATCATATTAATGAAATATATTCCA
>SNQJ01S0019228.1:0-21933 GCA_010110895.2 Picea sitchensis | reverse complement strand
GAGAGAGAGAGAGAGAGAGAGAGAGAGAGATTTTGTGGCACAAATTGTGATGTAAGAGGGGGCATTGAAATTTGCATCATATTGTCTTACATAGTGTTTTGCATTGCACATGGAAACACACTATAAATTGTGTTGTAGTTGCATCAACTTTTGTGTCATACTTTTCACTTTTGTGTTACATTTGCTTCAGAATTTTTGCATTTGTATCACACTTTTCACTTTTGCGTCATGTTTGCATTGTAATTTTCACTTTTATGACATTTTTGAATTGAAATTTTCACTTTTGTTCCATATTTGCATCACACTTTTCACATTTTCCTCATGTTTCATGGCTAAAGGTCCCTTTGTATTGTATTTACATCATTACAAGTCCTTTGTGTCACTAATAGTCCTTTCATGTTGTATTTTTCATTTCCATTGTCAGTGCATATGAATCATGTCTCATTACTGGCCTAGTTTACATCACATGTATTTAAATAAAATTGTGTTTACATTGTACAAATACACACTGTGTAATTTTCTACTTCACCATAGCAATGTATAAAAAGTTATGAATCACTTTAGCTGCATATTAACATCGTGGGTGGGATAATAACGTTGTATTGGCAACATGAGTATGCTAATAACATCACCTAAATTTTCCTATGTATGGGTATAGTGTCATATTAAAATACTTTTAGATTTTTATTTGCAATGGGTAACCGATTATTAATTATTATCGTCATCTCTAAGCCTTATTCTCAAATATTAATATGTATGTCATAGAAAAAATAAATACCATAAAATTGTAAGATATTAAAAACAACCGATACTATAATGTACTCTCTAAACTTCATTAAAAATTGCATGATAAATCGTATAATAAGATGCTTGGAGTGGTTCGAAATGATATTTTTTTGAACTCGATCTAGTTTCAATAATGTGATCCTTCCTTACAAACATTTTCTCTTTTTTTTTATTCCTATAGAAAATTTTCATTTGCATAAAAAATAAATAATATTAATTGTAATGATTAGAATTGTAAATGAAATTTTCCATAAAATAAATACTTATATTCCAATTTTATATAAGTTTATTCATAAAGTATGTAATTACAACTCTCTTGGGTACCACCTTTAATGATTTTTTTTTTGTTTTTGTTCTTCTCAAGACTTCCTCCTTTCTTGTCCTACACTCAACATCATCTTCTAATCCCTCTACGATGGAAGACATATGATCTGCAGATCTATTGCAACAATAAATAACAAGTGCAAACAATTAATTGAGTAAAATATATCCATAATTTTTTGTATGAGAAATGAAAATACACATGCACAACATTAGCATATGAAAATGTTCTTTGGTCATGGGAAATGATAAGAAGAGGTGTTTTATGCAACTAGTACAATACTTATGTAACACAAGTTCATAGTATTTATAATTATTAAAATTTGGATATCATGCCTTGATCAACACCATCACACCCTATTCTGATGCCAACATATTTACATGAATATGTATAGACTAGGAGGGGGGTTGCAGTTAAATGAGCAAAGGGGATTAAAAAGGTTTATTCACAATAATTTATTTTATAATAAGGTGATGCCCATGCTTATTCATATTTACCTAAGTGCGACTTAAATTAGTGAAATTTAATCAAGTAGTGCTGAGATTAAGTTTAGTTGTTTAAGTTTCCCATTCAGGATAAATAATATTGACAAGAGGAATAGAAACAAGAAAATAAGAAGGAGAATAAAATAAGAAAATGGAAGAGGAGAGAGGGAGAGGAAAAGGAGGAGGAGGAGGATGGGGGAAGAAAAAGAGAGTGGGGGGAAGAAAAATGAGGAGGGTAGGAGACAAGGAATGGAAAATATAAAGTAGGAGAGGGAGAGGGAGAAGAAGATGAGTAATGAGGAAAAGAGGGAGAGGGAGAAGAACAAGAGTAAGTAGGAGAAGAGGGATAGGGAGAATAAGAAGGCTAAGTTAGTAAGAAGAAGAAAATGAGCCTTGTTTTATTTTTTAATTCATGGCCTCATTTCTTAAATCCCATGGTAAAGTTCATATTACATCGTTATTCTCAAATTTAAACCCTCGCATCAATTTCAAATCCCATCCACTCACATTTCAAATCCTAAATTATCTAATGAAATATGCATTTTCTTTTAATGCCGGAAAATGAAAAATAATCTCACCTATTATATCTTAGGAATAGAATAGTTCCAATGAAAGGTCCTCAAATATCCATTTGTTTCTGCTAATGAATGCCCCACAAACCTCACTGGGCTCCAACAATCCTTGTCCCATAATATCAAGAGAAAATGAAATAAAAGTGGCCTTAGGTTTTCACTTTATTTTTGAAATCTAAAGACGGTGCAACGCGAAAGTGTAACACCCCATTTCCACCAGTTTGTAAATATAACTATAATGGCCAAGAAACTATGTAAAACTCAAATGTGTGAATGTTTGATTTGGTGGACCTTGTATAAAAGGTCGATGAATGTAAATTTTGTTATTTTATCAGAAAATGGATAAGTGTTGCATGACTACTAGAAAGGGGATGTGATAAAAGAGACCATGAATGCTATGAAAGAGATGGTGGAGGGAACTAGGAATGGTTGGTTAATATTCGTCGAACCAACACTTTGTTGGATTTAATTTCTCAGGGTTAGAACAAGCCTCTGACACAGGAATGAATTACAGTTAGGTTGGTAGGTGAGAAGACATCCTCAGGAGTTAATGAGGGGATGGGGAAGACATCCCATATGTAAGGCTTCCAGACCTGACCACGGATTGGGAATTCAGGCCACACACAATCTTGCTCAAAAAGGAAAGAAAGGAAGGCGTGGGGGTCAGAGAGAAAAAATAACCTGTGAAGAGTGCAGAGACGAGAGACTGAGCTCTCAGATTCAAGGAATAACTAGGAAAAGAATGTGTTATGATCGTAGGAAATAAAGACTGACTCGGGAGATGGAGAGTAACCTTCATCCCTATCTATTTCTATGCCAGAAGAAGAGAATCAATCTAAAATCATCGTGGTCTAGCTCAGGGTTGGCTAGTAGTAAATCTATTAGGAGTGACTGAGCTTGTGGTTGGGTGGAAATGGGCACCCCTTCCAACAGTCACTTCACGTTATCTGGTACTGATAAGTATTTTCATACTCTATGCGTTGAATTGGGAATTAATGGTTGCATGCATGTATTTACATATCTATAAATCGTTTATGTATTGAAATAGTTAAGTTATGTGTATGTGTTGGTTTCCTTGAGAAACTATGCTTATGTTTCTCTCGTATGCTCCAGTTTAACTCTCAAAGCTGGTTTCCCTAGGGAGATACCTCATGGATCTGGAGTCGGAGCAAGCCTTTTGGCACTGTTACGGTCTTGGTAACCTCGCGAGTTTATCATGCCCTGTTTCAGAGCTTAAAATTTCTATGAATTAGGAAGGAGTTTCCTTCAAACCAGTAGCCTAGGAGACATTGAATTCTCACCTATGGCCTTAACCCAAACCTAGCTAAGAGTAGAGGTCATAACCCAAGGTTCATCTGAATATCCATGTGACCTGGGTATAGGAACCCTGCGCTAAACCCTAAAGGAGATAGCTCATAATGGTTTCATAGTTTTGGGAGTTCGACACCCTGGGATGTCAAACTTCACGATAGGCAAAGTTACCTGAACTCCCTGAGTAACAAGAGGCGTAGATGAATCAAGAACCTGACAAGAGGAAATGAATGCGAGCCATTCATCGGGATAAAAACCTATCTCAGTCGTCTTATTGACTCAAAGAACCAATGGAGTTAATGAATCAAACACCATCTAGTCGATTAGATCGATGGTTGGGAATCATTGCGGAGTGCGAATGTGAAATTAGCGAACAAGCTAGTTCATGGCCCACAATAAACCAACGTCGTTGATCTCATTGGGGTGGAAGATGAACGACCATGATTAGACAGAGACGGTAAAGCACTTCCCAGATTGTGAAGATTGGGCCCCCTCAATTGCTGTGAATTGTTGATTTGTGAACAAACATCGATGGTTGGGAATCATTGTAGAGAGCGAAGGTGAAATTAGTGAACATTATAGTTCATGGCCCGCAATCAACCAACATCGTTGAGATCGTCGGGATGGAGGATCAATGACCACGATTAGACCGATTCAGGCGAATAATTTTCAGATTGCAGAGATTGAGCTCTCTGATAAAGAGCAAGCACATTGGGGCCCCACAATCACTGTGAGTTGTCGATCGGTGAACAAATCGGTATTGTTCGGATCATGACAATGAATACCTAAGGGAGGTTGAAAGACGATCAGACCAGAGTGACGAGGTGCAATGATGCCATCCATGGTGACATGGATTTAATCTTGACGAGCCACGTTCCACTTGGATTCATGTGCATATCATACCCTATAGCCCCTTTTGAATGCAATACGTGTCATCCTAGACGAGGGAACGTGTCGCCCTTGACCCAACTATGTGTCAAACCCTGGTACATGCATACCTTGTCCACGTGGTTGGTGAAATGAATGGGATTCTGGGAGTCTGGGACTTCAACACTTTGGAGTATTTGAGGTGCTTCAAAAATCCCCGAAGTGTTAAAGTGTCAGAGTAGATCCTAGCCATTGGCATAGGAAGGCATGTGGAAGTATATCGTTAACTCTAGAGAAGATCACTCCAGAGGAACATGAGGAGTGAAGTCCCAAACTGATAAATTCCATCACAACCATCCATTGGAAGGGGACACGTGGCGCTCGATGTGTAACTCTGGGCACAGAGTACTTTAGATGAAAAAAGGTGTTGGAGCATTTGAAACTCTCGAACACAGAAGTCCTGAAGTAGATCACAACCATTGATCATGAAGGATGCGTGGTGTTCGATTTGTAACTATGGGTATGGAGTACTTTAGAGGAAAAAGGTGTTGGAGTGTTCAAAACTCGCGAACGTCGAAGTCTCGAAGTAGATCACAGTCGTCGATCACGAAGGACGTGTGGAGTTCGATCTATAACTCCATGTACCGAGTACTTCGGAGGAAAAAGGCGTTGGAGTGTTTGAAACTCCCGAACCCAGAATTCCCTAAGTAGATCAAAGTCATTGATCATGAGGGACATGTTGCACTCGATCTATAACTCTGGGTATAGAGTACTTCAGAGAGAAAAGACTTTGGAGCGTTCGAAACTCCCGAACGCCGAAGTCCCGAAGTGAATCAAGGCCATCAAAACCTCTAAGGACACGCAACATCATATTTTGAAGTTCAAGGATTTTCCACTCTAGAGGATTTACATGGAGGTTGTCTTGGCGTCTATTGTCTTAGCGTCTGGGCATAGCCCATGGTCATATGCGGGTATAGACGAATGGAAGAACCCGAATAATTTGGGAGAGGATATCTACCATCTCTTAGCTCGTTTCAAAGCATGGAGACCATGGTTGGAAAGGTCTAGAATATTGGAATGGAATAGAGACCCTGAAAGGGGGTTTTGATTTTCTTAAGAAGAACGAAATTTTGACGCCCCACCATGGGTGTGTTACAAAAAGCCAATTTTTTTCATCATTGTTTTCATGTTGATGGTTATTTGGATCTAGTTTGTGTCATTTACATTTCATTATGATGATAATGCGACCCAAAACACAACACAAAAAGACAATTCAAATGCAATGCATGGCAGAGAAAATGTCTCTTAGACAACCTAGACATGGTTTTGTGACACAAAGTTGCAATGTTAAAGCCTCATATTGTACTAGTCAATGTGAAAAAACTCTTAATGGAACTACACATATGAAACCCATAGGGAAAACATTCATTTTTGAAGGCATGTGTAGTGGTTATAGACCCATGTGCAAGGTTGATTAGCTATAAAAACATCTTTTTTCCCCTAATAAATTCATTTTCATGCTTAAACCATGGCCAAGACCCCACAATCTATCCTTGGTGCATAAAATATCATATTGTCACCCATATTTAATTTTGTTCTAAATATTTCCTTTACAAGGCTCCTATGTAGAGACCATGAGCCAAAAGGGATCTTTTTGGGGTCTATAACACTATTTCTCCTCTGCATACCATGTTAAAAGAACCAAACCCTAGCTATCATGTGGAAAACTGTGTACTAGCATAAATATTACACCTGTAGACCAAATATTACCTTTTCATGGTGTATGGTTTTGGACCTTATGTATTCCATAAAATCATTTTTTAGGCCTTGAGACATTGGTTTTTGTTGGAAACCTAATCTGTTAGGGTTATGATATTCTTCACTTGAGAAGGAATATGAAATGTCACAAATGCTAGAAACATTCATAGGGAGTCCAAGACACCTTTTGGAAGGTGAATCCAAAGGTCATCTAGATGTATTTATATGTGTATAATATGAATGATATGATATTCCATGTTGATATACATCCTTGTGCATTCTTGTAGTCGTACAATAACACCTTAGTTCTTATGCATGAATTAATCTATGGTGGTTGTCCATAACTTATTTTTTTCCTCATCCAGAATCAATTTGTCTACTTACAAGTCTATTTATTCCCTCAAGTCGGGAATCTCAGTTGTTATTATTTGTGCCCCTATGCTATACTGGGCCGATTTGAGTTAGTATGCATTATTTTGTCATTAGGGTTTCCTCCAAAATCAAATCGTAATATATGTGTTCGACCACCATGTGGCTTCGCTCATATGCAAACTTTGGAATGAACCCATTAACTGGAATACAAAAAATCTCTTCATCAGACCTGTTCATTGCTTCATCTTTGTCATGCACAATCGTTATGGTTTCTATCTGATATGTTCTGGATTCGATTTATTAAATATTTTGATATGATGTCATGCAGTGGAATACATGGATTTGATTTAAATTATAGAGATAATACAACAAAAAAAATGTACATCTACTACAGGTGTTTGTAACAGGCCGCAAAATGTGTTTTCAGGAAAAATAATACAAAATAGCCACAAAATATAATGCCTCTTGCTCGCATTGGCTTCATGTTGTACATCTCTCTATGATTTTCTAGAGTCATGATTTGATCTGCTATTTTCTAATTGTCTTCCTCAATGATTTTCATTTTCGTTATCCTCAAGGGTTACATATATATACTACCCATGATGAATACCATGAGAGATAACAACTATGATTAATACTAGTTCGGGAGAGCTCGATTTAGTGGTGGTATTGACGAGAGGAATGAGGTGTGAGGAGAAGTCAATAAAACTAGAGAAGGTTGTCAACCTGTAAAGCCAATTGAGTCTACAAATTTGTTGAAATCAATAGCTAGAGTCTATTTTCTATTCAATGTTGTAGAAGACTGATTGGATTTTTTTCCACTACAATAAAAATTGATAGCATAATGATGATGGATAGCAGATATAAAACCTAAGTTTAATAAATACACATATTTCCTACTAGAATGTAGTTGAAATACACAGATGATTTTAATCACACACTAAAGGAGAAGAAGAAAATAAATAATTTGTGCTACCAGTCCCAAAACCAATCACCATTATTGGTTTGACAAGTTCCATAGCTCTCTTAGAAACAACACTCCAATTTCCAACTTAATTGCCATGGGTTTCTTGTTTGAGTTTATTTCAAATCTGTGAAGGAGATTTGGGATTTGTTAAGTTTCTTTTGTTACTTCTCAGGGATGTAAAAGGTCATTGTCAGATGTTTTCAACCATCCATTAGGTTCCATATAGAACAAATTCGACATGTCGGTCATTTAGAAGGATGGTTTGATTGGACATCTTCTATATTCTATTTGTTTTCTTTCATCCAAGTCAAATTGTCCTCCTGCATATTATTTCCTTTTTTGGAAGCTAAAATGACCTTTAGAGAATAATGCTTGACATGAGGAAAACAACTCCTTTTTAATTTCTTGTTTGAATCTAGGGAGGAGAGGGGTTTTGTGAGCATCTTCAAAGGCATGGCATTTGAAGAACACTGTATATTCAGTTATTTAAACTTTGTGAAGTCATTTCTCATGTGTATGTTGGTAATTTGAATCCTTATACAATTGAGCATGAGCTAGAGGATGACGGTGATAACTGTGGGATTTGAACCCACTCCACTCCAGAATCAGAATCAAGGTGATTTGCAAATATTATTTTTGTAAGTTTACTTGTGTTTTTTTGAAATCAAGTTGAATTACATTGTAAATGTGTGCATTTTTTTATAGAAGTTGGCAGCCCTCATTTGTTGAGTTCGCATTGTAGAGTATGATTGTTAAATTGTAAAGTCACAAGAAAACCTTTGAGGTCTAAGTCAGTGTTTAAATGGATCCAATTGAAGAATTATTAGACTTACTGAACACTCTAATACTCTCTACTGTCGAAAATATGGTCCCAAATGACAAAGAAACTCTTCAATTTGTTGTAACTTGTTTGCAAGTTTTGCAAGCCAAAGTAGAACTACTTCAAACTTAGAGTCAACTTATTCATGAAAAAAATGAACAAAACAATATTCAACATTTTAAATTAGTCCTTGTTCAAAACATACCTCTTTTAGATGATGATGACGATTCAGGTCGACAACCACGACAAGAGAAACTTTGTGAGCCAACTTCATATAGATGTCCAAATGAAGATGAAGTTGTAAATGAACAAGTTCATCTTTCTCTTTCCATTGAAATCATCAAATCTTGGGAAGAAATCAGATACAATAAACAAAGAACATGTATCATATATGAAAATGAAGTTGCCTTTCATATTTCATATTATACCAAACCAATCTAGTTCCAAAGTGTTGGATTCCTTCAAGAAAGTTCATATCATATACTCCAATTCAAGAGAAGATTCCTAAATACGAACAATGTAATTGAGTTGGCCACATGGAGGATCAATGTTTTTTTATTTTCATCCTTGTGAGCATTATGGAAAACATAATAATTCGTACGATAAATTTTTCAAACACAATAAATCTGCAAGAGTAAAGAATTACTATGGATAGATCACTTCTTGGCAATGGTCATCAATAGCCAAGAAGATATATCAGTCATACCAAAGAATTCATTCTCAAGTATTGACACATATTGCGGTGGAAATATTAACATCTTCTCACCTTGTACCTAACAAGGGGGATAATATTAGTGATTAACAGTCAAGATTCAATTTTCAAAGTCTTATCAATCGATCAAGAACAAGCAATCCGACACTAGAACCATTATAATGATTTGGTTTGTGGTTTTCCTTAAATCTCCATTTAGTAGAAGACATCAGCTTGTGCTAGAAAATATTTTATGGTCATATTAAACCTATGTTTAGTAGAAGATATCAACTTAATCTAGAGAATGGTTTTTGGTCTTCCTTAAACCACCACCACCATTTAGTAGAAGACATCGACCTCTGCTAGCCTTTTGGTTTGTGGTCATCCCAAAACCACTAGATTCTAAGAGCATATTCAACCATTGGCAGTCATCCACTTCCATGTATTATTTCTCTTCTTGGACCCACATACACCACTACTTCATATTAAAGGGGGATGTTGAATACCTAATCCTAGGGTTATGGTGTATTGTTCACTTATGGAAAGCTAATCCATTAGGGTTATGGTATTGTTCACTTGAAAAGGACTATGAAACATCAAAAGTGATAGGAACAATTATTGAGAGTCCAAGAGACCTCTTGGAAGATTAATCCAATGGTCATCTAGACGTATTTATATGTGTTTTATATGAATGAAATGATATACTGTGTTGATCTACATCATAATAAATTCTAACAGTTTTTATTCTTGGACAATGTCCATGGCCCCAAGAATCATATATAGTGTGAAAAACATTGTAATGGTACCCATATATTACATGTACGAAAAATACGCTTTTATTAGGAATTTGTGGTGGTTTTGTACCTTGTTTATGGACAATGATCCTTAAAAGGCATATTTTAGTTCCTATGACATTCCTTTTTCAGTCTCATACCACAATTGATACCTGTATACCCACTCCCATTTAATAAAACCTTGTAATGGCATATATATTACACTTGTGTTCCTTAGTTCACATCAAAAATGTGTAATACCTCATATTGACACCCATATCCCACTCATATGCCAAAATATTCCTTTAAAGAGAATATGTGGAAGTCTAGGGATTTATTAATATGTCATTAGCCTTAAAATATTCCTTTCGTACATAAGGGCCCGATTCTCCTCCCTAAGCCATATAAAGGCCTTGAGACCTATCCTCCATGCACAAAACATCATAATGGTGCCTATATCCCTCTCATGGGTTAAATATGATTTCTAAATGGTTTGTGTGGTGGTACAAGACTATTTACTTCCCATGAGCCATACGATATTATTTTCAAGCCTAATGATGTTGTGTTCCTCCCTAGATCATGGTCAAGTCTATGAGACCAATCCTCTATGCACAACACCTTCTAATGGAATCCACATCCCACTTGTAGGCCAACAATCTAGTTTAAAGGGCCTATATGATGGTTTAAACCCTATTTCTTGGCCCACATGATGTAGAAGATTCATTTATAGCCCAAGTCCCTAATTTTCCTCCTTGAAACATAGTCAACAGCCCAAGACTCATCTCTAGTGGATAAAACACCTAATTGAACGCAAATTTTTCTTATAGCCCAAATATTTCCTCAAGAAGGCCTATTTTATGACTAGAGACACATTCATTACCCATGAGAGTTATAATCTTATTTTCATGGTGAATTCACTTGTTTTCTTCTGTAGACCATGGTCAATGCCTCAAGACCCATTCTTGTTTTGAAAAAACTCATAATCGTATCTATATCGACCCACTCATACGCCAATTATATCCTTTAAACAATATATATGGTGGGGTAGCGGCCCTCTCATGGACCATAAGCCTTGGAAAATCATCTTCTTAAACCATGGTTATGGTCTTGAGATCTGTCTAAGGTGATATAGGTTTGGAAAGCACCTTAATGATACCCATACAACACTCGTAGACCAAACATGCCTTCTAGAGGGTCTGCTTCATGGTTCGATACCTTTTTGAAGGCCCATTGTCCTTAAAAGATTCCTTTAGGGCATAAGACCCATTTGTTTTTTCTCTTTATACCTGATTAATCCCATGAGACTTATCCATAGTATGAAAAGCCTCTTAACATAGCTTCTTTCCCACTTGTAGGCCAAAAATTCCCTCAAGATGAAACGTGGGTGTTTCAATGCCTCATTCATGGCCCATGAACCATGTGATCTTCATTTAGGGCCTAAAAATAATATTTTCTTCATTTTCTCATGTTCAATGATCTAGGACCTTTCACTATTTAAAATAACTTGCTAATGGAACCCATATCCCACTCATAAGATAAATATTCCCTAAAATAGCTTATGTGGCGTTTTGAGGCCTCATTTATTTTCCATGAACAATAAGATATTCTCTTTGGGACTAATTTCATTCCTTCCTTCCTAGGCCAATATGATCAATTCTACCTTGATACAAATCCTTGAAACACAAATATGTCTAATGGTGTCGTGTATCTAGGGGGATAATATGGGGTACCTAAGGAGGTACCCAAGGAGAATAATAATAAAGGTTAATATGAATTTTTTTTATTTATGGAGGCCACTTTTAGTAAATACAACATATTGTGAACACAATAAATGTGAGAAGGATTACTAGAAGGTTCCTTCTCTAGAATGTTCTTAGGTGGTAGGTAGTATTATATATATATGTGTAAGAAATGTAATGGATATGGTGGATGAGTATTGTATTTTGAGTGGATTTCATTAGGACGTTTCCCCCTCGAAGATGTAAGTGAACATGATTGGATCCCTTCCTTAAAATGATCAATTGTAAGGTGTTGTCCTACCTCAAGGGTTTGATATTAATAAAGTTTGGATTTATTCCATATTGTTCTTGGATATCTTGTATTTTGTTTTCTATGAAGATATGTGGCGCTTAACATGTGGTATCATATCACTTTCTTCGGTGAAGAAAAGGGACAATTTTTTCTATTTTGCAGGTTTTCAAAAGAAGAAGAAACAAAAAGGGTCACGAAAAGTAAATCAATTCCTATAGATTTGTGAGAAAAATTTTAAGCAAATTGTTGTATATCTAAATTCCTCTTGGAAAAAAAACCAATTTAAAAAAAAAAATCGTCCAAATTAAAGTTTGGGAGGTCAGGAAATTGTTAATTTAAAATTAATTTTTTTTTAGGGTTTTTTCGTGATAGCCACGAGATTGTAGAGTTCATAACTTTTGATATGGTGCTCATATTTTTTTCCAAATTACTGCCATTGGACAAAGGAATTTCAAAGATTCCTTTTGGTATATGATATGTGGTTCTTCCAATGGATAATTCATGTGTTATAGCCTCTAAAACAATTCTCTCTCAACTCTTCATGGGCTTAAACATAGATATTTGAGATATTGAAACCCTCATGAGCATAAAAAACAAATTTTTAAAATATTGAAGAGACCATAGAGAGATATATAATGAGGACCATATACTTTTACATTAAGAAGGAATATAATCAAGAAAGGTATGCTTGGTACGATTTCATAGTCGATTGTGATGATGGTATAAGGATAGTTGTCATTTATGGAAATGTAGTGTAGCTAGGGGGATAATATGGGGTACCTAGTGAAGTACCCAAGGGGAATAATAATAGAGTTTAATATGTATTTGTTATGCATGAATTCCACTTTTAATAAATAAGTCCTAGTGTGAACACAATAAATGTGAGAAGGTTTACAAGAAGGTTCCTTCTCTAGAATGTTCTTACGTGGTATGTAGTATTATATAAAGAGGTATGAGAAATGTAATGAGAATGGTTGAACACTGTTATATTTGGAACATATCTCATTAGGAGGTTTCCCCCTCGAAAAGGAAAGTGAATAGGAGTGGATACCTTCCTTAAATTGATCAATTGTAAGGTGTTTCCCTACCATAAGGGTTTTATATTAATAAAGTGTGGATTTACTCCATATTGTTATTGGATATATTATATGTTTTCTTGTATTCAAACATGGGTTACTTCACAAATTGTGGGAATAACCTAATCATAGGCCAAATATACCCTTTGGGCCCTATGTGTCAGTGCAATACCTCAATCATGGACATTGAATCCTAGAAGTCCTTGTCCAAGCTAAAATCCCGTATTTACTCCTTCGATCATAATTGAGGCCTTGAGACCCATACTTAGTGATCAAAACCTCCTAATGGAACTAGTGTGACACTCATATGAGAACAATTCCCTCAATAGGACCTATGTAGTTGTTATAGGTCTCATTCATAGTCCATTAACAATCAAACACGTATTTTCATGCACATGCTCCTTTTTTCATCCCCAAACTATTGTGAAATCCCCACAAATTTTCCATGGGACACAAAACCTCCTAAAGGTTCCCATATCCCACTTTTAGTCCAAAAAACCATTTAGAGGGCCTATGTGGTGGTGGAGGGCCTTGTTCATGGCCATGAACCCTAGAAGCCTTTTTTCGATCATAAGGGTCTTATTTTCATCCTTATACCATGGTCAAGGACTTGAGACCCATCCCTCATGTGCAATAACTCCTAATGGCACCTCCTACTCGTAGGAACATATCCTCTCTAGATGTATTTTATGGTGGTTTAACACTATAGGTGAGGTATATTATGGTCTTGTGTATGGCCCATTAGTAATAGAGAGTCAAAATTTAGGGATTAAAGATCATGAATATTATATTTTAGAGAATCATTGTTAAATACCATTTTTTTGCAATCAACATAATGCACACTCATGATGGAACACATGCACATTTACGAAACATGTGTGTGTGTGTGTGTGTGTGTGTGTGTGTGTTTTAGGGAGTTTTTTACATGTTTCCTATGTGGTAGGTTTGGAATATCCAAGGTTATTTAAACATAACATACTCATGTTTTTAAATAATATGCACAAAAATTTCTAAAACTACAATGTGTACACATTTATAGAAAATCACATTACCTCTTTTGAGGCCATCAAATTTGTGCGTGTTTCCTATTATAAATGTCAGATAAAAATTATTGAAATTTCTTAATATTACAACCAATGTTAATGTATTAATGGATTATTTAATAATATTTCTCTCTATTACAAAACAAGACATGTAGATGTTGTAAACAAGACCACTTAATAGGCTACTAATACAACTAAATTTGAGACTACCTTGCCCAATTGAATGTGACAACAATGCATGAATTACAAGGTGAATAAATTACCACGAAACATGAGAACACTAATTGACATTCAATAGGATTTTAGTAAGAAATTTTATAAACTAATCGAAGAATTACATAGATGAAGGTTATAAAAAAATACGTTAAGAACCTATTTGGGATGAAGGCCGACCATTTAAGGATTTGATGATTTATGGATATCTTCAATTCAAGACATGCAACTCAACGAAGGGTTCATTGAGAGATTTGTTCCACATATTGCAATCTCCTTGTTGCAATACAAAAGATCACAAATAAGGAAACAGTGTTAGAAATTTTTGTATGCTTATAGTTTAGGGGAAAATTCTTAGAGGTTCTTCCGATACAATCAATTTTAAAATTCATTAATGACTCTTTCAAACTAGATGCATTTTATTTATTTATTGGAAAATAGAATAAGATAAAATGTGTGGTACACCATATAGTGAGTGGAGGGACACCACTCTGAAGCAAGGTGGAGTAATAGAAGTTATGTATGATCCTCATCATTATTCAATGTTTCAAAAATACCAAAACCAATAGATGATGCCATGGGAAAATTCTACTAGTCGATTTTCCATAATGTGAAATGTTGTGGAGTTTTATAGAACTTGTGTGACTAAATGATAAATGATTCTTAGTTTGTTGTGACTTTGAATGATGTACACAAAGAAGAAGATGAAGTCACAACAGAGACCCAACCAAAAGATGGAGCATATTTCTAGGAATTGTATAGAGAAAAATAAGATGTAGTAAGTGTTATGATAAACACATCCAACTAATTTGGACACAAACACATTCATCTAAATGTCCAAAGTAATGCATTTATTTATAAATTCTTATTTAGAAGTAATTGAAGGTTTTACTAAGGTGGAAAGTAGAGATATAATTAAAATTATAATTTTAGTTGTTAGGAATTTTGCAATTAGAAATGGTATTATAGACATTTATATAATTGCAAATAAATAAATAAATAATTATGGAAAAAGAATCTATGTGGATGTTTTGTGTGTTAAGTGCATGATTGTTAGTTAAAATTCTTATTTGATTGTAAATAAAAAAAAGTATCACTTTGCTATAGAAATTGTGACCAAAACAAAAAATAAAAAATAAACCAACTTGGATAATATTTTTTTAGTTATACTTATTCTAAATATATAATTTTGATAAAATTATTAATAGTAAAAAAATTACAATTATGTTAAAAAAATATAATTTAAAACAAAATAAAAAAAAATATAAACAATAGTTAATTAAAAATAAACATCAATCAAAATCTAAATCTAAACATGGTGATTACTTTTTATATCTAAATCAACAATCATGCTGACTTAATTTGCATTCTTATCAAAATATGATTTGTAAATAATAGCTTGACTCTTCTTTTCAATATAATTGATAAATAATAACTTGACTCTTCTTTTATATTTAAAAGAAAATATTGCAGTGAACAATTTAAACTAAACCCAAACAAGGTGTTTGGGTTTTTTATATATATAAGCGATCTTGGTATGACCTAATTTGCACTCTTATAAAGAGAATTTATAAATAATAACTTGACTCTCCTTTTATATATAATTAAATATATTGCATTGCAATGAACAAAAGCTAAATCCAAACACGTTATTATAAATATGAATTTAATATTTTTTAAATGTCAAAGATGTTCCAACTTAACTTATCTGGATTCAAAGATATTGTATTAAACGAAAACTAAATCCAAACACGTTATTACAAATATGAACTTAATATTATTAAATGTCAAAGATATTCAACTTATCTGGATTGTGCATTCCCAACTCCAGAGACAATTTGCAAGTTAACATAGTTTTTCTTATATATACTAATATGAATATGCATTCCCTGCCAATTCCCTGCCAACTTGCAAGGTAACATAGTTTTTCTTATATATAATAATATAAATAGGCATTCCCTGCCAACTTGCAAGGTAACATAATTTTTCTGATATATAATAATGTAAATAGGCATTCCTTGCCAACTTGCAAGGTAACATAATTTTTCTGATATATAATAATGTAAATAGGCATTCCTTGCCCACTTGCAAGGTAACATAATTTTTATGATATATAATAATGTGAATAAGCCTTCCCTGCCAACTTGCAAGGTAACATAACTTTTCTCATATATAATAATGTGAATAAGCCTTCCCTGCAAACTTGCAAGGTAGCATAACTTTTCTGATATATAATAATGTGAATAAGCATTCCCTGCCAACTTGGAAGTTGACATAATTTTCCTAACATATAATAATTTGCAAGTTGTCATAATTTTCCTAATATATAATAATGTGAATTACTCTATGCTCTTTGCCAGGAAAGTTCTCTAGCCGTTCCAACTTGAAAGACCTAGTGAATAATGCCATACACATCACTGTCAAACCCAAGTCAACTTGTTCATGCAAAACTCATGCTTACAGTCTCTGCAACTAACGCTAACTACTTTTTGTGATTCTTTTAATTCCGTAAAGTGACGTCATATTGTCTCTTAACTAAATAGAAACTTCAGAACCAGTCCAACTTGTCGAGTTGTTCTTGACAAAGACTAAGCTAATTCGGGAGTAATCTTTTTTCTTCAGTTTCGTTTTTCAAACAAAAAAATGGACTTGAATCTGGTCAAATTTTGTTGAGTTGTTTTTGACAAAGACTAAGTTAATTCGGGAGTAATCTTTTTTTTTGAGTTTCGCTTTTTAAACAAAAAAAAATGGACTTGAATCTGGTCAAATTTTCAAAAGTAATTTGAGTTTTATATGGATCAATGTTCTATACATTTCAGAACCTTACTCCAAAGGTTATGTTTCATTTTAAACCAACCCAAATGTTCAAAAACCGATTAAAGTTTTGGATTGACCAAAAATTTAAAAGCTGACCACTGGAAAACCTACCTGAAAAATAACAAGAAAAAAAAAATACTCCCAAATTAACCCACTCCAAAAAAAACCTACCAAAAAAAAATAACTATGAAAAAAAATTTACTCCCGATTTAACCCACTCCCACTTGAAATAGGCGATGAAATATGCGATGTCATAGAAATGCATACACAGACATATACAATGCATAAGGCTGTAGGATGAACATGGCTGAAATGCATGCCATACATATATATACTCAGTATGATGAGCATGGCCGTAATGATATGGATGCAACGGAGAAGGTGTTCGAGAAGTTTGTGGTAATGGAGTGAGTCGTGAGAAAATAAAAAATGCTCAAGTTGTTCAGAGAAAGCCGGCACAACTTGCACCTTATATCCGGTGAAACGTCTGATAAAGTCATGGAGGTCTGATAAAGTCATGGAGGTGAATTTGGCGGAGACACGCAAGTTGCAACCATTGCTTGTTAGGTGTTTTTATTATTGCCGCCGCCAAGCCATGCAAGTTGCAACGTCTGATAAAGTCATGGAGGTGAATTTGGCGGAGACAGGCAAGTTGCAACCATTGGTTGTTAGGTGTTTTTATTATTGCCGCCGCCAAGCCATGCAAGTTGCAACCATTAGTTCTTAGGTATCTTTGTTATTGCCGCCACCGAACCATGCAAGTTGCCCGGCACATTGTCGGTATTATTTTAATTGCGTTGCCGACTTCTCCGACTAACACCGACAATATCCTCGGCAATTTTTTTTTAAATTACAGTGGAAAACCTATCCTAACTAGTTGTCAATTATGATGGGCCGGGAAAGGATTGTCATTATTTGCGGATATCGGAAAATGTTTATTTGTTGTTATCGGAAAATGTAGGTTGGTTTCATGCGAGGAAAATCATAGCACATAAAGTAATTTTAACAGTGGGGAGGATAGTCATTATTGGATGTTATTACAAATGCAGGTTGGTATTCAAGAGAAATCACTCTACTGAAATAAATGGATGATAGTTAGCAAGGTTATAGTATAAACGTTTTATTAAATCGGGTGACAAAACCAAAACCTTTGCTAAAGGATTTTGAGTTTTAGGTTGTTAACTTATTTACTAGCATAGCTCGCGGCTGGTGAACTTCGAAAGGCGGTTTATGTAAATACCTGAAACGCTTTAATACCTGTGCATATTTTTTAACAATAAGTTAGTGAACACAATGATTTTTAAACACAATTAGGTAAATGTAAAAAAGTAAACATACAAACGATGTTTTTATAACAGCTCGGAAGTTAATGGATGAAATCAGAGCCATTCATTTATTGTGACGACTAAGAATATTCTAGACATATTTAATCTCGCCCATAGAAAACGTATTAAAAACTAAAAACCTATTAAATGTGCCCATTATCAATAGGTGTACGCCTTTCGACGTAACAAGGTAGTTACAAGGTAGAAGAGTTTTGAATTTTAAGTTGTTAACTTATTTACAAGGTAGACAAGTTGTTAACCAAACAAAAACTTTTAATTCATATTTCAAATAAAACAAAAATTTTATTTCAATAAATTTTATATTTTTTAAATTATGATAATTTGAATTCCTATTTAAATCAAAATTGCAATTTCATGGTGCAAATTTACCATTTGCTTAAAAACTTGTTGGACTATTTATCGAACATAGTAAGGAGGAAAAAGTAAAAAACGTGGGATATTTAATATAGAAATTAATTTAGTATAAATCAAAATTTATAAATGTACAAATTCATTTATTATTAATAAATAGAATAATTATTTTAAATAATTTTTATAAATTTAAAAAAAAAATAATAAATTTATTTAGTCATTAATTTATTTTTTTAAATAATAATATTATAATTAAATATAATGATAATGTTTCAAAATTACCAAAATATTGATTAGGATATATTGACCAATCCTTAGTTAATTGGTTATCCTTAGTTAATTGGTTTTTTTTAAGTATCTCTTTCAACTACAAAGAATTTTAAACTTGAATCAAGTGGATCAGCCTACAAATGAAACTCTTTAAAACCAACAATGTTAATAAAATTTCACAATATCTAAATATCTAAATTTTTAAATACAAAAGTTTATAATCAAATTTTTTATTAAATTAAAAAATATATATTTCACTTCATTTAAAAAAACTTGAATTATTGATCCATCCACTTGAGTAATTCTATTAAATATAGTTACTAGAGTGGAATGTGAGTTGCATTCTTTTTTAATAAATAATTGATTAATATACAAAAAAAAAAAATTATATGAATTGGGATTGTGGTATATTGTGGTATGAATTGGGATTAGACCTTCTTGTTTGTGGGACTATTTTTAAACTCTGTATTCTTTTTTTTTACTATTTTTAAGGTCACCGCCTAAATCAGTATACTAGACTCCTTGTTTGTGGGACAAGGAACTCCTTCCACTCAAGAATTTAACTAATAAAATCTAAAAAAATATACATTATAAGTATATATATAATTAATTACTTAATTAATTTACAAATAAATTTTAAATTAAATCGTTTAACAATTTCAATTATTTTGTTTTACTATCTCAATTTTCATTATAATAAAACAAAATTATCAATTTTATCTTCATAAATATTTATATTTTATCAAGTGGTAGAGACAATTTTGATGACAAATAAGATAGAAGTAAAGACAAAATAGATAACACGGCCATTGAGTTTTGAGAGGTCCTTGCTCAACAACTCTGAAGTTGTTATTTTGGCGAATGTACTCTGCCGCCTTGAATAGATTCCAGTACCTACCATATTCATTTAAAATGGAACAAGAGCCGTAAAGGCAAGAAAAGGTGAAGAGGGAGGCGTTGTGAAGCAAGGTCTGTGTAGAGCATTTACGGAAAGGAAATGAATGGTTACATAAAATAATTTAGAAATGAAAAGAAGCATAATGATATTATAAAAAAAAATGTGTATGATATAGAAAAGTTTAGAAATGAAAAAAAGCATAATGATATTATAAAAAAAAAATGTGTATGATATAGAAAAGTTTAGATATGAAAAAAAATATAATGATATTATAAAAAAAATGTGTATGATATAGAAAAGTATAAAGAAGTAATGTTTTGTTTTTAAGATATTATTATTATTATTATTTGTTTTAATAAGATAATATTTAAATTATTGAAAAGGGTAAGGATTAATGAGCTTTTAATTTTTAATTATAAAGGTGATTTCCACTGATAAGATTTGATATGTTGGGAATATTTTTAGTCGTCACAATAAATTAAACATATATTGAGATTTCAACCATTAACTTTCTTGCATTATAAAATATGTCCTTTTGTCATTAAAATAGATGATTAAATTGATTAAGATAATAATGTCCATTCTCATTTAGATTTTTTACTTAATTTTTTGAATTTAAACTTTTTATTGAGTTTTTTTTATTGTTTGTGAGTGAAAGTCCTGAGGTGGAGCTTGTGGCTCTAGGAAAATCTATTCACTTAAGGTCCCGAAATTTTAACCATTCATAAAAATGACAAGAAAGCCTACTGATAAGAATAAAGTGGAGTAATTGATTAAATCATTAAAAGTTGGACTTGGTAAGGCTTTGTGTGGATGTGGAACTAGTACATTGTATAAATATAGATAGTATGTTTTAAATGTGCTCAAGATTCTAAACCTTAAACATATATAGCTATAGCTTGCATTTGGTTTTCAATTAGATGAAATTCCTTATAAATGAATGTGGTATGGGATAAAATTTTGAATTGAAAGTTAGGATTTCTGGATAAATATTACTTTTAAAGTTTCCTTTTAAAATTAAGATGAAATTCCTTATAAATGTGGTATGGGATAAAATTTTGGATTGGAAGTTAGGATTTCTAGATAGATATTAAGTTTAAAGTTTCCTTTTAAAATTAAAAGAGTTCAATTAGATGAAATTTCTTATAAATGTGGTATGAGATAAAAATTTGGATTGGAAGTTAGGATTTTTGGAAAGATATTACTTTTAAATTTCCTTTTAAAATTAAAAGAAATGAAAGTTGGTCGCTTTATACATAATTTATATATATCTGTAATTTTTTTATTGAAATTTGACAAAGCCAAAAATTAAGGATAGTATACTTTCAACTTATTTTAGGATTTGTCAAAATATTAAACTTATTTAATAAAAAACTCTTAAAATTACTTAAACATTGATGTGTATGTATATCATCCACATTAATGTGGTTCTGGTAAGATTATTTTTATATAAGTATCCTCTTTTATGTTTACCAAAAAAAAATGATGCAATAGACATAAAAATAATTTAAATATACATTATATAGGAGTATCTTTTCTAATTGTACTTGTGTCACTATTTTGATTTTGAAGAATATTTTTTTTATATTTTAAATAAAAATTTAGACATATGATAGACATATAAGCAAATTGAATTATTGACCTATCAGATAAGCAAATTGAATTATTAACCTATCATATAAGCAAATTGAATTATTAACACTGCATAGTATTTTGATTTTGAAGAATAATTGTTTTTATATTTTAAATAGAAAATTATATATATGATAGACATATAAACAAATTGAATTATTGACCTATTATATAAGCAAATTGCATTATTGACACTGCATAGTTAATATAGGGAGCAAAATTTTATATCTGCATTAATTGTTCTATTGAACTAATGGAATAACCATAATATAATTTTAGGAGAAGAAAAATAACAAAATTGAACATATTGACTTTAAAAAAATCACAAATGAAAAAAGAAAATTATAAAATAAAAAAGAAAATTATAAATGAAAAAATGCTTATAAACAATAAAGATTTCAAAATAAAAATATGAATGATAAGGTATTATTTATCATAAATGTTGTAGCAAGTCATTTGTTTTCCTTCTTTGACATATGTAAGTTTCCAAAAAAATATTGTAAAAGTTTAAATATAATCTATAAAGTTCAAA
>SNQJ01S0019227.1:174461-186263 GCA_010110895.2 Picea sitchensis | reverse complement strand
TTTTATTTATCTTTTAAATCCTCTTATGTTTGTCATTGGCGGTCCCGTCCAAGAGTTTTAATATAGAATCACAGAAAAGTGGATTTGGGATCAAAAGGCTATCAAGTTGCAGTGCATCTATTTCTATTTTATACTAAACATTGTTTTGATTCTCTTGGGGCTAAATATGTAATTTCGACAAAATTTGAACTGGCCTCCATTGCAATTGTTTGTACAATTTCTGGGATGTGATATTGTTCCCCATACCCATAAGGATCGATATGTATTTGTTGGTAGTATGGCTGCTGTTACACCAAAACCCACATGTGATTGGTAAACTCACCACCGCCAAATTTCAAGGATCCACGAGAGGCGATTGGTCCCTTGTCACGATACACCGGGGAGCATTGACTACTTGCAATTTTGTTCAACACTCTCCCCCTCAGCACAAGCCGAGTATGTATCGAACTTGTGACCTCTAGCTCTGATACCATTTGTTGGTAGTACGACTGTCATTACACCAAAACCCACAGGTGATTGGTAAACTCACCACCGCCAGATTTGAAGGATCCATGTGAGGTGATTAGTCCCTTGTCACGATACACCGGGTAGCGTTGACTACTTGCAATTTCATGTAACAATATTTGTTTAAATACTTATAAGTTGTTTAATTAGCTATTGAAGGTTAGACAATATTTAGCTATTGAAGTTGTTTAGTGATAATTGAAGTAATTTGGTCATTGTTGTATGCAGGTTTTGAAGCACTTTAAGCCTGTGAGTCCATGGCTGAGACCTATACAAGACAAGTGAATTCTGCCAAAAAGATTCTCTTCTAATTTCTCATGCATAAAATCAAAGTGTCCATGGCTGAGACCTATATAAGACAAGGGAATTATCCAACCAAAACAAACTGATTTTTCACCTGAGAAATCAGAAGAGGATCTTTCTGAAGAATGTTGCTTGGTATAACAGACTGTTCTTGGCAAAAGCTAAATGGTAATGCATTGACAAGAAGGGTAAGGCATTGATGAGAGTTTGTAGAGTTTAGAGTGATAAAATCTAGTTTTATTTTTATTAGATTTGTAAGGCATTGACAAGAAGGGTTTTGGATCTGAAAGCTACATTGTGAAGAAAAGAAGTAGTTCCAATAGATTTCTATGATTTGAGAGTTGATTTTTTATAGGATTTTCATTGGAAGGTTGAGAAAATGAGACCGGTCAACAAAAACTTCATTGATGATTACTTTTTCCTAGACATGAAGCCTATCTTGATTACATTCCATTTGAGTCTAGTGACATTGCCATAGTTTGGAAGCCTATGTTTGAACCTCTCTGTAAATATAATTTTGTGGTGTTGCATGACTTGTTGGTCTTTGGCATTACATATGGATTGAATGGGAATACCCTATACATGTGCATGATGTACACATTTTAACAAGGTTGTCTATGGAGGGGGAATATGTCTCCCATGCATTTCAAGTTATGAGGAAGCATGGTCGCAATAAGGATGAACCTAGCCTATATCACAAGTATGGTACACATAGGGGAGGTTGTAGTGCCATCATCTCATTGATTATTAACCCCGAGGGGGATTTTTCTTGCTAGTTGATTGCAATCCATCTCATGTGTAAATACACCAAGGAATAATTCAACTTGGATGCCCAATTTGTCATTAAATTATGTGTGCAGGGAACTAAATTGAAATGGTTTAAGTTATTAATAGATGAAGTCTTTCAGGCATGTGCTAATCCCCACACATAATGCACCTAATTCATCTTTGGCTATCCATTGGTTGCTTTTGGGATGTGGAAATGGAATCCCTTGTAGGATAGATAACTTCATCCCATTCCCAATCAACAAATTATTTCATTGCAATTTGATGCTTGGAAGAGTTGGAAGGACACTAAGAATTTTTCATTCAATGAGGCCACTTTCAACAAATGGTATGACTAGATGATTAGAGTTACTAAACCCATTTTGTGAATCCCATAGGTGCTACAAGTGAATAAATTTTGGTTTGGTATGAACATGTACAATACATTTATGTGGCCATGAGGGAATGATGTTGATAAATTCCATGCCATTTCTTTGCCCTATTACTTGATAGAATCATATTTTGATAAATTCCATGACATTTCTTTGCCCCATTTCCAATTGCAACAACCAATCCATCTCTGCCTTCGTTGAATCTTGAGCCAACCGATGATTTTCTCCGGGATCTTGTAGAATTTGGAAACTGGAATGGGCTGGTCAGTGTTGAAGAAACCTTTTGTGCCTTTTAGGAACTTGAGAAAAATAATGCCTCGCCTCTTTTCAACAATTTTTTTTTTAAATATTCAGGTCCGTAGGTCTTTCGACTACTACAGGTCGGACTTCCGATGGAAAATGATCCTAGCAAAGAATTGGAATTACAACACACTTGTCGGTCATGTCGGTGGGATAGCATAAGACTATTCATCGGTAGACCGACGGATGTCGTCGGTAGTTTTCCAGTTATCATTTGAAATTAAATTTTTAAAAGTCGTCGGTCATTAGAGGTTAAGGGAGTCGGAATACTGATGATAGTCCAACATCAGAAAAACCACGGGATATTTTTCAATGCCTGTTGAGCCCTCATAAGCGGCGGTTGAGCGACGTCAAATGTTGGGGGTACGAAAATAGGGCATCGAAAATTTTGTCCATTTATAGTAGTGAGAAAATTTCAGTTGAATGAGGACTGTTAGCTAGGGTTGGACACTCTAAAAGAGAAGATGGTAACAACACCGATACTAGTATTCCCAGACTGGGAAAAGACATTTCATGTGCATGTAGATGCATCAGCCATAACACTTGGAGCTATTCTGGTGCAACCAGGAGTAGGAGAGCTAGACCATCCTATAGAATTTGCAAGAAAAAAACTGTCAAAGTCAGAACATAACTACAATACTATAGAGAGATAAGGCTTATAAATGGTATATGCATTGCAAAAGTTTAGACACTATCTACTTGGGAAACAATTTAAAATGTTCATAGATCATTCTACCCTCAAGTACCTAGTCAATAAGCCAATGTTGGGAGGGAGAATCCATATATGGTTGCTGTTGTTTCAAGAATTTGACTTTGAAGTGATAGTCAAACCAGGGAGGTTGAATGCAGGACCTGATCACCCGTCGAGGATCACCATTAGAGAGGAAACTACAAATTTAGAGGACAACTTCCCTAATGCACAATTATTTTCAGTCCAAGTATTTGATTAATATTTTGCTGACAACATTGAATAATTGAGTACAGGGATTGCACCACAAGTATTCAACACTACGCAGAAGAAAAATCTGGTAGTCAGAGCTACAGACTATCAATTGATTGGAGGGCACTTATACAATATGGGCTCATACAAAATCTACAAAATATGTGTACTAGAACATGAAAGGCCTAGGATTTTAGCAGAGGCTCATGAGGGAATAACCAGAGGACATTATGTAGGAAAATATACCATGCATAAGGTATTGTGTGTAAGACTATGGTGGCTGAGCATTCATAGAGATGTAAAGGACTACTGTAAGAGATGTGATGTATGCTAGAGGGTTGGAAAACCTAATAGACAAGATGAGATTCCCCTAAGACCATAATTAACCTTGTAAGTATTCGACAAATGGCAAATAGACTTTGTGGGACTAATTAATCCACCAATAAAGAGGTTAGGAGCAAGGTATATCATTACTGTGACAATGTACTTAACGAGATGGTAAGAAGCAACACCGGTAAAAGATTGTAGCGCAAAGACATCAACACACTTCCTATTTGAGAAAGTGATCACTAGATTTGGATTCCCAAGGATTTTGATGAGTGACAAAGGAACTAACTTCATCAATATTACTATCAAGGCTATGACTAAGGAGTTTGAAGTCTATCATCAAAATAGTACACCATATCACCCTCAAGCAAATGGAATAGTGGAAGCCTTTAATAAGATCCTAGAGAATGCATTGACAAAGATCTGCAATGTTAACAGGGATGACTGGGACTTGAAGATACTGGCATTATTGTGGCCATACAGGAATACAAGAAAAAAGTTGACAGGGAAGACACCATTCAGGTTGGTGTATGGACAAGAAGCAGTGGTTCCATTAGAAATTTTTGTACCTAGTTTGCGCATAGAAACAATCACCAACATGACAGAACGAGGTGCAGTACAAGAAAGGCTAAGTCAACTGATGGATATGGAAGAAGATAAGATTCTAGAAGGATTTAAACAAGAAGTACATAAAGAAAGGGACAAATCTTGGCATGAAATACATATTAAAAGGAAGAGTTTCAAGGAGGGAGACCTAGTCTTGGTGTATGACAATAAATTTCTTCAACATCTAGGAAAATTCAGAATGCATTGGTTGGGACCATATGAAGTAAAGACTGTCACATATGGGGGAGTTGTACAATTGAAAGATTTAGGAGGTACATAACTCAGAGGAATTATCATTGGGAGTCTACTGAAACTGTATAGGGATAATCGACATCCTAGTACTTAGAAAGTTACCGCATAGTAAAGAGATATGTATATAGTGTATAAAAAAGGGGTTATCGTGCCAGACATTAGAAGAATGCCCGCAGAAAGAATGGACTTAGCACGATGAAAGTAAAAATTTCGACGTGCAACGACTACATGAAATACCGCACACTTGGAAGTCCCAGTGCGTTGGAAAAAGGACCAGCAGTCACAAAAGGCGAAAATTTGAAAAATGGCGGTTATAGAAAAAATGCACCAACTAGCAACAATAATGGAATTCATTGAAAAAGTACGCATAAAGAACCATTACATTAATCAAAGATGGGGAAACTTCTCCAATAAGTTTCATGACTTACCTATATAGAGGGGAAACACAGACAATGTAAGACTCATTGTGAAATCGTGAAGTTGCAGATAAATAGAGCTTGCAGAGCGGATGTGAGTTGGCACATTGTGAACCAATGAAGACTTAGTTAGCATAAACTAACTAGTACTCATGATGTCACCACCAAATATGGGTGCGTCGAGACAATCAGGGAGGAAAACATGAAGTAGTCGAGCACCACGTGAGGTAGCAAAGCCCGGACAGGAAACCAAAAATCTCGAGGAATTCGTCGACGTCGACACAATTACTTCACTTTTTGAAGCACCCATACACCCTACGCCAATGGTGGAATAAAGGCAGGATCCAACTGCATCATCCATGGAATTCAACCCATTCAACAACATGCAGGGGCATCCCACACATAACACAGGAAACCCAACATAAACTGTGAAGAACGAAGGATTCCAACAGGTAAATGACCAAACAACTGCACAGACAAAGGCGATAGTACCAAAAAATCCATAGCAAAAACTGTGGAGGAACATGAGGGTTTGGTAGAAGATATCACTGGTCAACCAGACTCTGATGTAGAAAGGAGATAGATGGAGGTGGGGTCCTCAAGTCAACAGAAAAAATGGAAGGGAAAACATCCTATGGCACAGTCTCCATGCAGGCAGCCGAACACACCAATTGTTCTCCTGTGCATTCTGGAAGGAGTGCAAACCACGCCAAAACTGCTAGGTTGTGTGGAGAAACTAAGGTACTTAGACCACGATGTGGCTGATGTAGGAAAATTTTCCGAATTTGCGCAACAAGTCTACTTGGAAAACATAGGGATAGGGAATTTTGCAGACCCTATCCTACAACTAAAGCTATGGGCAGCTGGCCTAGCCAACACAGGGATCCTCAACCTGTTGGAGATTCCCCACTTTAGAAGGGGAAAAGAGGTGAACAACTGCATTAAGAAGTTGATAACGGTCCTCCATGGAGGATTCCTCTGGATGGAACAAACCATCTCCATAGACGTAGAGCTAATACCATCAATCATAGGGCTGCCATCAATGGGAGATAACCTCACAAAGTACGTGGATGACAAAACAAAAGAGAAAGCACTGGTAGAAGAAATTAAAAGGACATATAGGAGAAAGAGGGGCTTGTACGAAATTATTATCAAAAGGATTAGTGATGCCACATCATGGATGGCCACCAAATTCATGGCCTATAAAATGATGAGAAAATGTCGCAAGGAAGAAGTTCCTAGTGGGGTTGTCGCAGCTGCAACACAGTGTGTGAATGACATGTCTCTCAGCTGGGCCCCTTACCTGCTCAACCTATTCATGGGGGACTGCAAAGACATGCAGGACCTCAGCACAAAGTTCCACTACTCATTGCTACTCATGCTGATCATGCTAATGGCATGGAGAGAACCCCCATATTCATACTTATGAATTCATATAGGTCAGTGTCGTGAAACATTGTACACGTCGCTAGGGAGAAACTTCGAACCCAAGCACATAATCACAAACATGGGTACCTTTGCGAGGTACTTTACAGAAATACAGGAGATTATATCCAACACTTGGTGAATTACCCCAGAGGTGGTTGTGCAGTTCAAGGACATCACCAACTTCAAGGCATCCAGGCACAACATGTGGATCCAAGCGTGTAGGGATCCAGGAAAGGAGTGACTTCAATTGAGGTACTGTGTCACAAAGGAGGACATAGAAATGGCTATGAGAGATTGGCCTGACGATTGGAAGATTTTAGTCTTAAATCAAGAAGTACCTAAGGGAACGAAGGTGGATGCAGGGAAAACCAAGACATCTGTAGGAGAAAAAACTGCACCCAAAAGGATGAAACAAATGTAGAAGCCATCACAACAAAAGAAGGGGGGTGCAACAAAGAAGGTTGCATAGACAGGAAACAAGGATAATGCCTCACAACAAAAAGAACAAGGAGCAGG
This sequence comes from Picea sitchensis, assembly GCA_010110895.2. Classification (NCBI taxonomy): domain Eukaryota; kingdom Viridiplantae; phylum Streptophyta; class Pinopsida; order Pinales; family Pinaceae; genus Picea; species Picea sitchensis. The sequence continues at coordinate 179,514 of SNQJ01S0019227.1, read as the reverse complement.
GGCTAACTAAATGTAGGGAACCCCCTCAACATCTACTCCTCACGAACCAGGGCCACCCAAGCGACCAATTTCACAGATAGGAGGAACACATAGGAAGGAAAAGATGCATAAAGAGATACCCGAGTACACTATCACAAAGGATGATGCTAACCTCATGGATTAGAAGGTGCAAGACAACGTTGCAAAAGACTTTGAAGAATCCAAGCACCAAAGGGGGCAGATAGAAGACGACCTGGATGGCATAAAGCAGGTCCTCAAGCAAATCAGAACCGCACAAAGGTCTGAAAGAGGAACAAAATCCTTCTCCGAGGGAGAAACAACAACTGCAACAAGGACTACACCATAAACGGAACACACAATTCACACAACTACTCGGACGAGTCCAACATTCAGAGTAACAAATGACATGTTGTAGATGGATGAAACCGCAACATAGATGCCACTGAAATATTTGGCGCGACAAATGCATTGTATAGACTCCAAGTCAACATCTTGCAGGAGGTGCCGTCATGCACAAGGACAGACACAGTAGAGCTATAGGAAACTAAAGTGAAAAGGAAGAATTGGATCTCATGGTCGAACAAGTAAAGTTTGATACCAAAGAAGAGAAAGAGCACACAGATAAAATTGAATAGGGGGTGACAACAATATACAACCATCTTCCGTACATCACACGGGCTAAGAGTCCAAGTACATAGGATAAAATCAATAATATTTCCCAAACCATCGACCACTATAGGAAACAGATTCAGAAACTGAAGGAAACATTGAGTCCGATGACTCCACCTGAGGTTAGGGAGTAGAGGAAAGCAAAAGCTGCACTCCAACTAGAAGAGTTGGAGAAACAAAATTACACAACAACATAACTGTTTGATAGAACAACATAGCTTTGGACAACGCTGGAGGAAGATGAGTAGGTCCAACAATGGGATGAGGAAAAAGAGAGAATAAGTGTAGAAATCCAGGACCTCAAGTAGAGGCAGAAGACAATGTGCATCACTGATCGTTTAAAAGGAACACAGGATATGAAAAGATTATAGGCCAATCTAAAGACAATGTAGGTGCACAAACATGAGAGACGCGCACAAATGTAACTTGTCCAAGAGAAAACAACGAAAATGATCACATAGATGGAGGCAGAGGAGAAGAATATGGCACAACCATAGGAAGAATGCACAACCATAGTTTAGGAGGAAGTCACAACGCAGAACTTAGAAGTGCTTACAGAAAAGGCCGCGCATGTCCAAACATGAGGAAGGGGACTTGCAGACAAGTTCCACAGTCTAGCAGAGGCTGTCAAGGGAGAATTCAGTGCCTAGTTGGTTCAGGATGAGCCACATGTTAGTGTTGGGGGTATGTTGGGTGCAGACCCATTTTGGATTAAAGACTAATTTTTGAGAATAAATCACAAATAAGGAAAAGACAACTGGTAGGAAAAGAAACACGTGCAAGGTAAACATGCATGTAGAGGAGAAAAGCATGCGAGACACACATGCAAGAAGACCTATCCATGCATAAATAGGTAGCTAGGAGGTCTAGGTTGGGGTCGTTATTTTGTGGTTGGTCATGGTTACTATGTTGTTCGAAGACTAAATGTTTGTAAAATACGATCCCATTTTATAAGTTGTTGAGATGATGAGAGGAAATATGGTAGATCTTGAGGGTTAGGTCACAGGTTGAGGATCCTAGTGTGATATAGTCCACCTCATTATAGATCTCGACCCATCTGAGGAGAATTGTAATGCATGTGACGTTGTAGTTTTAAAAACATAATAATAAAAGAGCAGAGAAACCAAATCCTTACGGACGTATCCCAGGAGGGGTGAACCATGGTATATCATGTGTTGTGTGATTGAGTATTGATTATTTCCTTTACTACCAATGATTAGACATTAGATAAATGCATGAATGACTTAGTTAGATCTGTTATTTTATATGCATGAATAAGAATGACAGATTAATCAATATAAGTTGATTGTTAGATTAAAAAAATGAAGATCACATAATTTAATCCCAGATCCCCACTCATTCCTAGGCTGTAAGAACCTGAGCATTACATCCACCCATAAAAACTATCTCAGGTGAGACTGCGCAGTGCATTCTATGCACGCTGTTACCTTTTGGTTTACCAGGAGGGTGGATAGTTTTAGGGGGTTTTGTTGGAAACCATAGTAGATCTGAACCTGGGTCACCCCAAGAATGGTAGAAAGAGTGAATGAAACCAACACAATGAGAGTAAGTGCATAGAATAAATGAGTGTCACACAGTCATATGAAACAATGCCAAGTAGGGAGATTACACATAGAATCCAGAAAAAGATGCATATATCAGGACCAAAAATATTGTTAAAGGTATTAAAAGGTGGAAACGACGGTTAAAAAGAGTTAATGACAAGTCATAAAGACGATGCATAGCCATAAATGGAAAAATTCACCGATCTGGTGGTACGAGGTAAAAATACAACGACATATTTGGTAACAAAGTAGCATTAAATCACGCATTGAGTACACAACCAGTGGATTATACTGTTAGTTCAAGAATGAATGTAAATGGACAACTATCAAAGGGTTATAAAAGAAAACTAGGGGCCGATAGGGAAGGGGTGTTTGCATTCATAAGCACCATGAGAATATAGAGAAGACCACAAGTCAACCCAAACTGACATAGAGTAGTTGTAGAGTAAAAAAAGGGGAGGATCAGTCGCAGAGAGCAATGACACCAAAAAAGGTTTTGGGACTAGCTTCCGTAGCATGAAAACCATCCTGAATGTGATGACTAGTCACACTATAATTCGAGGAAATTCCCAAAGCTTCATCTTCGTAGACGAGGTTTCCCAGGGATTACATAGTGTTGAGAAAGGATACCGCACCATATTTTAGACTACCCAAGGACACCAAGTACCCACTGGTTATGCCAAACATACCACCCACTTTTATTATTGAATGTGACTTGATGGGAAAGGTCGTTGCTTTGAAGTTTTCAGACCATGACATAACAAATGCATAGAAGTTTCCCAATTTAGCACGAGACAAGTATTTACACACTAAAAGTGTACTAGGGATAGGTTCAATACTAGTCACGTTGCAGAGTTGGGTGGCTGAGATAGAAAAATCATGGATATTAAACTTGTTAGAAATCCAACCTTTTGGCAGAAGTCTAGAAATAAACGCATGTGTTAAGTTGTTATTGAGATGCGTCCACGGAGAAAATTTATGGCTATATCCAACGGTATCTATCGATACACAACTGATTGCATGGATAATGTGCTTGCTGATAGTAGGAGAGGATCCAAAAACAATATTCACAAATAAGTCTAGGGAGAAATCATTATATGAAAGTATGAAAGAGAGGTTCAACACCTTTAGAGGAAAGCGAGGGTTGGATGTTCCCAACATAAGTGATGATGTAATTATATTTGCGACACAAATATTGGCCTGAAAATTACTAAATAAATTTCGAAAGGATGAGGTCTTGATCGCAGCCATAGCAGCTGTGAATAAATGTGCAGAAGGGGTCCAAATGAATTGGGTCATATTTTTGGTTAATCGATTTCTGATAGATTACACTGACACCCTGGAGAAATAAACAAAATTTAACTATGTTTGGCTTCCCATATTGATAGCATTCATTGACTAGAGGGAGCCTGATGAGTACCATCGTTTGAAAACAACACAAAGAGATCATGCAAAAACATTGTAATATACCTAGGGAGGTAATATGGGGTACCTAGAATTTTAGGTAGCTAGAGAGGTAGTGGAGGCCCTCTAATGTAAGGTGGACTAGGTCCACTAAATTATTAAATTATGCCCACTATGGTAGTTATATATAATAAATGTAAGAAAACTTCTTGGAAGGTTTTGCCTATAGAAGATTCTTCCTCTAGAATGTTCTTAGGTGATGGTAGCACTATATAAAGGTGTTCAAGCAATGTAATGAGATATGAAGAGAAATATTGTATTGTGAGTGGTATCTCAATAGGAGGATTACCCCTCGAAGACGAAAGTGAACAGGAGAAGATCCCTTCCATAATAAGATCCATTAAATTATGGTGTTGCCCTACCTCAAGGGTTTTGATATAATAAAGTGGTGGTTTTCTATATTGTTCCATATATCTTGTGTGTTGATTGTATTCAGATATCTTTGGTACTGTTGTGGTATTTTGTATTAAGGTATTTGGTACTTAACAATTGGTATCAACAAACTTTCCTTGGTATGAATTGTGGGAAATTATTTTTACTTTATTTTGCAGATTTATGTTTTTTGGAGAAAAAACAAGAGTCGCGGAATTTCAAAATATTTCTGTAGGTTTTGGTGAAAAATTTGCATAAATTGGTTTTATATATGAGTTTCTCTAAAAAAAACACCCAAGTTAAAAAAAAACCGTTTGAAACGGAGTCCGAGAAGTAAAGTTATTTGCATTTTAAAATACGCAATTTTCAGGGTTTTTTTCTACGAATGATTGCGTGATTTTTCTGATTTATGTAGGAGCTAGAGCTAAATTTTCCAAAAACAATTACATATATGAGTTCCTATCACAATTTTACTCAAATTCAAAAAACAAATCACATGAATTAGAGTTACGGAAGTGAAGATATCACTGATTTAAAATTAGCCATTTTGGGGTTTTTTTTCACGACGACGACGAGACTGCAAAGTCCATAACTTTTCACATGGTTCTCAGATTGCTACAAGATCAGACCCATTGGATAGAGAATTTCCAGATATTTCTTTTGGTATATTTTATGTGGTGTTTCTGATGGATTTTCACTCTCAAATCCTCAAGGATATTCTACACACAATTGAAGCATTCAAATCCCAAATGCATGACAAATTGCATAACTTTCAAGAAGGTCTCAGGGATGATTTTCGTAGTATTCATGAGTCATTGGAGAGCATTCAAGAGAAATATATTTTGGTGAACATCATGAATGAATATCATTAAGAAGTGTATGCTTGGTATACTTTTGAGGATGATTTTGATGATTGGTATATGGATAGTTGTCATTTCTTGGATGACAACCACTTCCATATTCTATTCGATGACTCTACTCCA
>SNQJ01S0019227.1:144290-174411 GCA_010110895.2 Picea sitchensis | reverse complement strand
TATATCACAAGTATGGTACATATAGGGGAGGTTGTGGTGCCATCATCTCATTGATTATTAACCCCAAGGGCCATTTTGCTTGCTAGTGGATTTCAATCCATCTCATGTGTAAATACACCAAGGAATAATTCAACCTGGATGCCCAATTTGTCACTAAATTATGGGTGCAGGGAACTAAATTAAAATGGTTTAAGTTATTAATAGATGAAGTCTTTCAGGCATATGCTAATCCCCACACATAATCCACCTAATTCATCTTTGGTTATCCATTGGTTTCTTTTGGGATGTGGAAATGGAATCCCCTGTAAGGAAGATAACTTCATCCCATGCCCAATCAGCAAATTCTTTCATTGCAATTTGATGCTTGGAAGAGATGGAAGGACACTAAGAATTTTACATTCAATGAGGCCACTATCAACAAATGGTATGACTAGATGATTAGAGTTACTAAACCCATGTTGTTAATCCCATAGGTTCTACAAGTGAATAAATTTTGGTTTGGTATGAACATGGACACTACATTTATGCAGCCATGAGGGACTAATGTTGATAAATTCCATGCCATTTCTTTTCCCTATTACTTGATAGAATCATCTTTTGATAAATAGCATGCCATTTCATTGCCCCATTTCCAATTGCAACAACCAATCCATCTCTACCTTTGTTGAATCTTGAGCCAACCGATGATTTTCTCCGGGTTCTGGTAGAATTTTGCAACCGGAATGAGTTGGTCAGTGTTGAAGAAACCTTCAGTGCCTTTTATGAACTTGAGAAAAATAATGCCTCGCCTCTTTTCAACAATTTTTTTTTTTTTTAATATTCAGGTACGTCGGTCTTCTGACTACTACAGGTCGGACTTCCAATGGGAAATGATCCTAGCAAAGCGTCAGAACTATAACATGCTCATTGGTCGCGTCGACAGGATAGCGTCAGAATATTCATCAGTAGTTTTTTGGTTGTCCTTTGAAATTAAATTTTTAAAGGTCGTCAGTCGTTAGACGTTAGGGGAGTCGGAATACAGACGATACTCCAATGTTGGAAAAACCATGGGAGATATTTCAATGCTTGTTGAGCCCTCATAAGTGGCAGTTGAGCGACGTCAAACATCGAGGGTACGACAATAGGGCATCGGAAATTCTGTCCATTTATAGTAGTGTGTATTTCAATTTTCATTATTCTCACCAATGTAGATACACTCATTACACTTTGCTTTTATTTTTGTAGATGGAGATTGAAGAAGAGGAAAACAATCGAGGAAATCAACAAAACATTCAGCCACATAACTCAAGTCATGGAAGTATCTCGAACACTTACAACAGTTCCAGGGAAGAATGATGATCAATATATTTGGATATCAATACAGGTTGTTATGTTTTTTGAAATAATTGTCTGTGAAAATCAGACATTTTGTTTAATGTAATGGATACATTGTCCTGATTGAAAGATAAGGGGTTACCAATAAGTGTTCGATTTTGTATGACAAAGAGATTCTTATTCATATGTAATAAAATATGTTTTATTTTATTTTATTGCATTTTTCAATGTCGTTGTGAAATGTCACATTGTTTATTAAATATATGGATGATTAAATATTATAATGAAGAGATGTGAAATGTGATGATACAACAAATTAATTCAAACATCATATCCTAATGCACTACTCAAAATTTAATTTATATGAATACTATTATAAGATATATGTTAATTTTTTTATGAACGATGGAATTAAGAAATAACAATAATTGACCTGTCATAGGTTGATGTTTCTAAAAAGATAAAATGAACACTGGTGCATTGAATGCTAAAAATAATCGGTGTTGTAATACAATGAACCAACATCGATTGTAATAATATTTTAACAACAAAAATTATAATAATAAAAATAGGCCTTCCAATGTGTTTAACTAAAACGAGGCATTGGTGCTTCTGTATCATACTTCTGCATTGGTGCATTCTAAATTCCATGCATCGATCAGGTTTTTCTTGTAACGCACCATTCCATGGTATCATAGATTCGACCGGTTCACTATTATTATTGAATCATCTATGCGTTATCATTTAGAAGAGCATCGGTGCCCCAATATTTTTTCGACTGCCCCCGTGCTTTAGGTGAAATGTAAGCACCAGTACTTTAAGTTTGAGAAAGCGTTGGTGCATATATACAATGAAGTTCACTGCCTAGAAAAAAATGCACTAAAATCTCCAGAAGCCCAAATTATTTTAGTTATGTTATAGCGGAGGTTTTTTTGACACTTTTTTCTAATTTTCTAACACTAAAAACCTCCACTACAAGGTCTTTTCCTTGTAGTGAGGGAACAAAGGGAATCCCTACCTATGGCCTCTTGATGAATGGAATGATGGGAAAGGAGAACCATTTACTAGCATAGTAAAGGATGCAGACTCAATACAACCCATAATCTAGTTCACAATATTTAAATTCATCCTCATATCCATAAGAGAGAGGATAATGAAGACCCAATTGAATTTTTCATGTGCCTTAGAGAGATCTAACTTCATCAAAATGGAGGGAATTTTTTAAGTCTTAATAGAAATAAAGGGTTCCTAGGCCAAAGCTACAACATCATGGATTTGACTTTTGTTTAGAAAACCAAACTATTCCTCCAAGATAATGTTATTGAAAATTGGCTTTAGTCCATTTTTGATGATCTTTAAGATCAACTTTTATATCATGTTGCATCAGGAAATGGTTTTGTAGTCATCAAATGATATGTCTTCTTGTTTCTTAGGGATCGAAATAAGGACGGTTTCATTTCGGGAACTTAAATTTTTTCTCAAAATATGGGATTCGAGCACAACCTTAAGCGGGCCTTTGTTGATCAACTTGAAGAAGCCCAGGAAGAATTTGATTGTGAGGCCATCGGAACCTAGGCTTCTGCACTTTTGAAAAGACAAAATAGTTGAAAGGACGTCACCTTCTGGAATCACCCTCACTTTTAGATTAAAATCTCGAGCCCAATCTTGAGAGAACTTATTGATTTTTGAAAGTTTTTCTACAAATTGATGCATGTAGGAGTTTCCTTCCTCTTCTATTAAATGTGACAATGTAGACTCCACCGGTTCTCTATAATTATCTTCCAAAAGCCATACGTGATTAAACTTGAAAGGGAAAAAAGGATTTGGGCCCCGCTTCTCAATTTGTAATATTATTGGAAAATGATCAAAGGATATGTCTCTCAGGACCCAAAATTTGAAGGGACAAGGTCTATCTAGGAGAGATTCAAAAACACAAAATATGTTAAGATGCTTTGCAACCAGATTATCACCTACTATTCCATTCTGTCAGGTTTTTGATATCTTAGCAGGCTCCAAATGTTTTTCAATCCAGTGAACAAAAAAACCTTCTTGAGGATCCATTCTAGGGTGAGGACCAAAAACCTCCATGATAGGGGTTGTAAAATTTAAATATCCCCTCAGGATGACATTCGAGGAAGAAATAATACTAGAGTCACTTAAGTTCTCCCAGAAAGGGATTTTGTCGGCATACGACCCATACAAATTCACCAACATAAACTCCCCATTGAGTAGACTACCTCCAAGTCTACTACAAACCTAGACCAGATGAGGGTCATGTAAAGATATTTAAGGAAAGGGATCCATGCAAAGAGAAGGCCTCCTGAGACTCCTTCAGACTCTAAGGCACAAAAATTCCAATATTTCAACCACGAATGAAACTTAGGTCCACATATTTTCTAGTTGCACACATTGTTTCCTGAACCATGACAACATCCAAGTTGCACACACTGTGCACAACCCTTTTTATGGATAACACTTTCGAGGCACCCATAACCCCACACATGTTTTGAGAGACCACAATTATTGGAGAACTTCGGCTTAGGCTTTCTCTAGTCCAAGGGCCTGAATGATGGTGGATTTATTTCTATTTCTGACCTCCTTTTTGGATTGCACCTAGGATAGGGAAAAAAAGGATATCTCCCCCCCTGACAATCAGGAGCCCTTATTGTAGGCTAAGCCTCCCATCCTCCCCTTTTTTACCCCCCCTTTGAATTTCCAATGTAACAAATAATTGGACTTAATTGAGCACTTGGAAAAGGAACAACACACTAAATAATCTGAAAGGTACTTGGGGGGAAATGAAACAGACCCCATTGGGGCTATAATCATAGGCTGACTTCCAAGGGGTTCCTTGGGATGAACAAGGTAAGTGGATTTAAAAATGAGAGGGCCCTAACCTTAAGGAATGGAACTAGATCATCGATGAAATCATCTTTTGTCAGCTTGAGGTTTTCGAGGAGAAACCCAAGGGGATTTTGAGTAAGAAAAATAAAGAGGGGGAATAGGAGGAAATTGTTGGCTAGAATTACCTGTCAAAGTGCTTGTGGGATCCTTGGAAGTTGATCCAACATTCGAATTGACCTTGTTGACCTATGTAGAGAGACCTACGTCTTGATGCACGGTTTCCTCCTTCCCACTACCTTAACCATATATCGCCGCCTTCTTTTTCCACAATTTCCTAAAGGGTGGTAACTGAGAAGAAGGCATGTGACTCAACGCCAAAAAATGACTAAATTCATGGCATCCAAAGCAGTGAAAGGGAACCTGTCGATAGTCAATCAATTGTACTCATCTGAAACCTTTGCAAATAAGTTCTATTTCATCTAATACACCCTGCTTCAACTCAACTTCTTCTTGCACCCATGCCCACCTTCTTTGATCTTCTTTATCCTCATTAGGCTCATAGCCAAGGAATGAACAAATAGAATTCCCAATAGCAACCAACACCTTCTCTTTCCAAAAGACTCCTCCACTTGCAAAAATACTAGAGGGAAATTCACGAGAATTACCCAGACTTTGGCATGGGATTGAAATTCGAGGGTGGAGTCTAAACTGATAGCTGATTCTTTTAGCATGAGGCCAAAGGGACCCCATCCACATGGGAGACTGAATATCTCACCCAAGTCCTTCTGTGAACAAATTTTGAAACAGATCCACCCTCTCATCAAGGTATGGAATAACAACCTGTAACCTAGTATTTCCACCTAGTTCTCGTTGAGCTACCCATGCAGATCCAGAGGATTTATCAACTTGAAAAAGACAAAAAAAAATCAAATATTCCAAAAAGAGGGGATGAGAAATATTCATTATTTTTTCGGCAGGAAATATAGTCTCCCTTGCACAAAGCACATCCTTTTGTTTGTTCATCAAGCATTGAGATCTAGTATGACCTTGAGAAGTTGTTCTCTCTACATAGAGTTGCATCCTCCTCCATTTGGTTACTCTTCCAAACACATGGAGAATTTGCGTTGCCTCTTGCATCAAAAAATTATGTCAATGTCATGCCACCTGATTCTACTCATCTTTCATGATTTTGTCCAAGGGAAGTTTTACCCAACCTGAGTCAGACTTTCTACAGTTCATCTCTTGACTTTCATGATTCATCCATCCCGAGATTCTAGTCAAGTCTAGATTTGAAATCGACGAATTTCTCTACCTAATCATAAATATCCTCACATCTTTTCCCAATGGACTATCGAAGATCTTAGGGTAGCGAGTTATACACTCCCATTTTACTCCTACCTGAGCTTCGAAGATATTGAAGTTGTTGCTCAAGCTATAAGGACATCATCTCCAGCCGCAGGCGTCACTAGATTATTGAAGATGCATACTGTACTTGTATATCTTCTACTGATTTTGAGATGTAGATTCATTGTGTATTTCTCGTGGCTACACTTTATATAGTTATATGACATGGATCTGCAGTGCTGATGCAGGAGCATCGCCAACAACAAGCGAGCGTGGGGCAAGCGCCAACGCATTTTGGCACATGATGAATTGTTTGAAATGTTTTGAAGTTTCATATGCCAAACGTAAATGAAACAATTAAGAAAGGGAATACTTGTAGATTGTAATCAGACCCTGAGCGTCTTGCTCTCGTCTGAAGGACTAAGAGGCATTTATGCTAGTAAATGTAAGTAAGTAGCTTTGAATTCTTAGATTAGACAGTTTTAGCAGTCGAAGGGAAAACGGATATAGACACCCTCACTTGTATCATTGTAACATTAGCAGCGTGATCAAGAGTGCATAGGAGAGCAAAAGAAGAGAGTTGTGTACAGTAAAACCCATGTACAAAAGTTCTAGATTAATAGAAAGATATTTAGTTCAGACTCGTGGTGTTCAATGGATTTCTATGTTTGTACATGCTGATTGATATGTTCTTGTTTACCCTTTGTTATACATTTTCTTTGATGCATGAATGTATGATTTCACATTTAATGTCTGAAATCTGAAGAGAGGGAGAGTAAGGAATGAGTTTCAATTGTTTCTCTTCCTGAGCAAGAGTTTTCCTGCAAGGAGTGCAGTGAAATTGTCCACAAGGTGTGCGTTGATAGAAGTCAAAGTTCGTCTCTGCAAGCTCAGGAGGAATAACATTGTTCTCATTCTCACAGAAGTGCAAATTTAGCACAGGAGCAGTGCAAAGTGTGCGCTGGCTGGGTAGAGTCTCAGAGTTTGCAGCCTGAGGAAACTGTTGAGCGACTGTTGCCACAGGGAGTGCGCAGAGTTGAAGAGGTTCAAATACTTGGAAGTATTTGAAGAATTTCCGCAAGGAGTGCGCGCAGGAATTTTCCCCAAAGAACTTGAGAATTTTTCAATCCATCTCAGGAGGGATAGGATCTTCGAAGTTGTCGAAGAAAAGTTAAGAAGGTTTAGTACCTTGAAGCGTTCAAAGGGGAGGTGCAACGACATTGTTTTGCTGGTAGATAAATTCCAGTGAAGGCATACTTGTTCATTTCATAGGAGTGCTAAGGAGGAATTGGACGGTCGGAATTCTCCGTGGAGAATTCACGAGGTTCCGAGAACTGTCAGATCTTGCAGAGGAGCAAGAAGGATTACAGTGAGTGTGTTTTTTTTTTTAAGCTCGGGGGAGAATAGAGCCGTAGGATCTGAGCCAATAGGGGCCGTTAGATCACTCACGTAATCACATCTCGGGGTTTCATGGGTTGAAGAACCAAGAGCTTAGCATCAGGATTCGTGAAGTCGCGAAGTTCAAACTCCAAAAAGGTGGGAAGTTCCATCGTGGGACCTGCGTTGACAACGTGTCGGAATTTCGGCATATCGGTGGATAGGAAGTCGAGACTTTTGTCCCGAAAATCCTGAAGTCGCGAGAGAATCACAGCCCTCCATCGGAGGAGGATAGGTGGCAAAGATCTAGGGATCTTGCAAACTCGGAGGTTTGCAGGGTGAGAGCCCAAGAGTTGGGTGCTTCGAGTCGCGAAGTCACAAAATCGCGAGGAGAAAGGATAGCTGTGGGATCTAGGTCATGGGAGGACCGTTGGATCAGGAACCCCATCGCATTTCGCACATTCAGGGGTTCAGAGGTTTAAAAGGGTCACTTTTGACTGCAGAAGTCGTGAAGTGCCAAGAGCCAAGGCACAAGTGTAGGCACGTGGTAGAACATCAAAGTAGGGCCCGTGTGATAGACAGGTGGACACGTTTCGCTAGGAGGAAGGGAGTCAACACTCTGTTGACTTCTCGCTTCTTAGGAATTCGTAAGGTAAGGGCACGAAGGCACGACGATGAAACTCGCGAAGGTGCGAGTGGTGAAAGGAGCTAGCGTTAAGCCTAGCCGACGGTTGCGCGTGGAAGGCACTGAAGAAAGAAGAGCTATACCCATTTCATGATCTCGAGTATTGCGAGATTGGAGAGGATGAGTCGGGAGCCACGACTCATGAACTCGCGAGATCGTGAGACTATGACAAGGGACTTCTGAATTTTGTCTTGGTCATAGCGCTGTGGTCGCTCAGGAATAAAGGAGCTCGCGCCTAGTGCTTTTTGCATAGGGGATATTCCCAAAGGACCTGTGGATCAAATTGAAACAAGATTCCAGCAGGGATTCCGAAAGAGCTGATTCGGCTCAAAGGGGTTAAAGAACGATCCTGTGAGTGGATCTCGGCCCGAGGGCCGATAGGTCTGCGTCAAGTGAATTTGATTGGAAACCATGATTTAGTTCATCTGAATCATGGGTATTCCTGCCTCAGAGAGACAATTGTTGTTTGCATATGGCACCTCCTAAACTCTGGTCCTGGGCTCACTCGATTTTGTGCATTGGTGAAGATGTTGTAGTGTATTACGGCCATCAATTGCTCTTTCGACCTTGTTAGAGTTACTTCACACACACCTAGTATTTATTTCCTAAGGTTTTTCCTTATTTATTATTCATAATTAGTCATTATACAGACTCCTATATTTTAGGGGAGACTATTCCACCTGGACAATATTCTCTTTTAGTTAACACTTCAGTTTGACTAGTTGAGTTGAGTTTAGATGTTGCATTGATTTTGTCACCATGAAATATTGGGATCATCACCAGCTAATGTGAACTTGCCTTGGGATCATCAATATACTAGCGCATTACCTTTTATCTCTTCAGTTAGCTCCTCACTACTCTCTTCTTAGTCAGTTAACTGAAGACTAGTTGAGTAGTTAACTCAACTAGGTCGCAGTTCACTCCTGTCACTGCCTGAGAGACTAGACTAGGTGGAAGTTCACTCCCGTAACTACTGGTGTGTGTCCAAATAACTCTATACCACCACTATGGCACATTGGTTCTCCTCCAGTGCACACTCATTTAGTTATACAGAGTATATCATGTGCAAATTATTCATTATTCACAACGGTTAATGAGAATTCTTTCATTCTTTCTCTCCTTCTTTCTCAAATTATCTCTGTAAATGTTTGTATTAATGTTTCTCTAGATCTATTATGTTCAGTTACAAGACATTTACATGGTAGCAAAGCCGACAGACTGCTAAGCAAAACCTACACCAAAAATTTTTGCAGGTACAAAAGATTGAAGACAACGGAAAGATGGAATTCCAAAAAGAATTCATTCTTACACCTTACAACTATTTTGCATGGAAGGAGAAAATAGTCATACATCTCCGAAATAGAGGGTTGTATAGGTTAACCTTGAATACATATATAGAACCAACATCAGCCATAGAAAAATCCAAGTACTTAAATCGTGTGAATGAGGCACTCGAAACAATTTGTTGTCTTATTTCTCTCGATCTCCTTTTTCATATATATTCCTGTAAGACTCCCAATGAAGCCTAGACCACCTTGGAAGGTCTCTTTTGAAAATAGGATGAGATGAGGGGACACATGCTAGAGGTGGAGTTTCTCACATTGGATCCAAAAAGATTCGACAATATCAAAGATTTCTTTACAAAATTCAAGGATTTACTGTTGCAACTCAAATCTTGCAGGGTTGATAAATCAAAGGAGGAGAAACAAATGGTTCTCACCATTCTCTCCAAGATTGGTCCTGAATTCTCTATATTTGTATCCACATTCCATTTTGTCAAATTCGCCTCTGCAGCCAACTAGAAGATGCCTTCTCTTGAGGAATTTATCAAATCCTTGACATAAGAGAAAACCAAGCTCATAAACATGGGCACAATCAAAGGCCCAAGGGCACATGCACTCACTCTGGATGATGCTAGCCCCAAATATAAAAATATAAAGACAAATATAAATGAAAACCTCATGCACATAGAAGAAGGAAAGGGTACACAAAACCCTTCACCGATGCCTCCAGATCCAAAGGGGAAAAGGGGATAAATGCTCGTATTGTCAGAAAGGATTCCATCTAAAATCCACATGCATGCAAAATCAAATAGATCTTATGTCTCAAATAATTCAACAAAACAACCTTGGATATCGCATCCCCGAGGGCACAAAGAATAAGAAGCTAGAATATCCGAATTCTAAGAAAGGCAATTCTAGCCATGCCTTGATTGCAATCAACTCCTCTCCCGATGCTTGGATCGTAGATTCAGGAGAATAAAATCACATGGCTACCTCAGAAGTAGTCTATTATTCATTGGATGCATGCAAAGGTCCTCCTATTATAATGGGGGACAACTCTTCCGTCGAAGTCATTGACAAAAAAAGGATTGAACTCACCAACAGAATCTTTGAGAATGTGTTGCACATTCCCAAATTTTCTTTCAACCTTCTCTCTATGTATCAGATGATGAATTCTAGCACTAGAAAGAAATTCATATTCACAAAAAATTTCATGGACATCTACGACATGCAAACCAACTCCAAGGTTGATATCGATGAGGTAAATCATCAGTCTAGATTGTATACTTTTTATGAATTCATTGAACTTGATTCTACTTTACTTCTTACTCATGTTGATGAAAGTAGTAGGATATGGCACGAAAGGTTTGGAAATTTGAATTTTAGACACATGCAATAGCTTAGCAAGCACAGATTGGTTGATGGTCTACCAGACATCCATTTCTCCAAGGGAGTATGTGAGGGATGTGTTCTTGGAAAACACCCTCAAGAGAAATTCGACAAAGGATAGTCTCAGTGAGCTTCGGCACCTTTAGATCCAATTCACAGTGACCTTATGGGTCCCTTTCCAGATACATCCATCAGCAAAGCGAGGTTTGTTCTAATTTTTGTTGATGATTTCTCACGTTTAACTTGGATCTACTTTCTCAGGAAAAAATACGAGGTCTTTCAATAGTGAACACCTCAAATATTTCAAATCCTTGGTTGAGACACAGTCCGGAAAGAAGATCAAATTCCTCTAAACCGATAATGGGGGAGAGTATGTAAATCATGAGATCCATAATCTTTTCCATGAGGCAGGGATTCATTTGCAGCACACAGTTCCAAAAAGAGGGGACATAAATATTTTTTTTTTTTGGCGGAAAATATAGTCTCCCTTGGACAAAGCACATCCTTTTGTTTGTTCGTCAAGCATTGGGATCTTGTATGAACTTAAGAATTTGTTCTCACTACATAGAGTTGTGTCCTCCTCCATTTGGTTACTCTTCCAAACACATGGAGAGTTTTCGTTGCTTCTTGCATCACACAATTATGTCAATGTCATGCTGCTTGAGTCTACTCATCTTTCGTGACTTTGTCCAAGGGAAGTTTTATCCAAATTGAGTCGGCCTTTCTATAGTTTGTCTCTTGACTTTCATGAGTCAGCCATCCTAAGAGTCCATTCAATTCTAGATTCGAAATCGACGAAGTTCTCTGACTAATCATAAATATCCTCATATATTTTCCTGATGGACTATCGAAGATCTCGGGATAGTGAGTTATACACTCCCATTTTACTCCTACCTGAGCTTTGAATATATTGAAGTTGTTGCTCAAGCTATGAATACATCATCTCCAGCCACATGCATCACTATCTTCTTGAAGATGCATACTATACTTGTATATCTTTGACTGATTTTGAGATGTAGATCCATTGTGTATTTATCGCGGCTACACTTTATATAGTTATATGACATGGATATGTAGTGCATTTGATTGGAAACAATGATTTAGTTCATCTCGAGCATGGGTATTCCTGCCTCAGAGAGATAATTGGTGTTTTGCATATGGCACCTCCCGAACTCTGGTCCCAGGCTCACTCGATTTTGTGCATTGGTGAAGATGTTGTAATGTATTCCGACCATCAGTTGCTCTTTCGAACTTGTTGGAGTTACTTCACACACACCTAGGATTTATTTTTCCTAAGTTTTTTACTTTTTTATTAGTCATAATTACTCATTATCCAGTCTCCTATATTTTAGGGGAGAATATTCCACCTGGACAATATTCTCTTTTAGTTGACACTTCAGTTTGACTAGTTGAGTTGAGTTTAAATGTTGCATTGGTTTTGTCACCATGCAACATTGGGATCATCACCAGCTAATGTGCAATTTCCTTGGGATCATCACCAGACTGGCGCAGTACCTTTGATCTCTTGATTTAACTCCTCACTACTCTCTTTTCAGTCAGTTAACTAAAGACTAGTTGACCAGTTAACTCAACTAGGTGGCAGTTCACTCCTGTAACTGCCTGAGAGACTAGACTAGGTGGAAGTTCACTCCCATAGCTACTGATGTGTTTCCAGATCACTCTAGACCACCACTATGGTGCATTGGTTCTCCTCCAGCGCACACTCATTGAGTTATAGAGAGTATATCATGTGTAAATTATTCATTATTCACAACGGTTAGTGAGAATTCTTTCATTCTTTCTCTCCTTCTTCTTATTTCTCAAATTCTCCTGGAAATGTTCATGTTATTGTTTATATAGATCTATTTTGTGTAGGTTCAACACATTTACATGGTATCAAATCTGACGGAGTGCTAAGAAAAATCTATAACAAAATGTTTTTGCAGGTACAAAAGATTGAAGACAACGGAAAGATGAAATTCCAAAAAGAATTTATTCTTACACCTTAAAACTATTTTGCATGGAAGGAGAAAATAGTCATACATCTCCAAAATAGAAGGTTGTACAGGTTAACCATGAATACAGATATAGAACTGACATCAGCCATAGAAAAACCCAAGTAGTTAATTCATGTGGATGAGGCACTAGAAATAATTTGCAGTCTTATTTCTCCCAGTCTCCTTTTTCATATATCTTCCTGTAAGACTCCCAATGAAGCATGGACCACTTTGGAAGGGCTCTTTGGAAAATAGGATGATATGAGGGGACACACTCTAGAGGTGGAGTTGCTCACATTGTATCCAAAATGCTTTGAAAATATCCAACTTTTATTTACAAAATTCAAGGATTTACTATCGCAACCCAAATCTTGCGGGGTTGATAAATCAAAGAAGGAGAAACAAATGGTTCTCACCATTATCTCCAAGCTTGGTCCTAAATTATCTATATTCGTATCCACATTTCATTCTGTCATATTTGCCTCTGTAGCCAACTGGAAGATGCCTTCTCTTAAGGACTTTGTCGAATCCCTGACACAAGAGCAAACCAAGCTCATCAACATGGGCACAATCAAAGGCCCAAGGGTGCATGAACTCATTGTGGATGATGGCAGCCACAAATATCATAAATATAAATATAAACTAAAATCTCATGCACATTCGAAGAAGGAAGGGTACACAAAACCCTTCACCGATGCCTCTGGATCCAAAGGGGAAAAGGGAAGAAATGCTCGTATTGTCACAAAGGATTCCATCCAGAATCCACATGCATGAAAAAACAAATAGATCTGATGTCTCAAATACTTCATCAAAACAAACTTGGATATCACATCCCCAAGGGCGCAAAGAAGAAGAAGCTAGAAGATCTAGATTCCAAAAAAGGAAATTCTAGCCATGCCTTGATTGCAATCAACTCGTCTCTCGATGCTTGGATCGTATATTCAGGAGCATCACATCACATGGCTGCCTCAGAAGTAGTCTATTGTTAATTGGATGCATGAAAAGGTCCTCCTATTATAATGGGGGACAACTCTTCTGTCGGAGTCACCAAAAAAAAAAGGATTGAACTCACCAACAGAATCTTCGAGAATGTGTTGCATGTTCCCAAACTTTCTTTCAACCTTCTCTCTATGTATTAGATGACGAATTCTAGCAACGGAAATAAATTCATCTTCACAGCAAATTTTGTGGACATCTACGACATGCAAACCAACACCAAGGTTGATACCGGTGAGGTAAATCATCAGTCTAGATTGTATACTTTTTCTGAATTCATTGAACCTCATTCTGCTTTACTACTTACTCATGTTGATGAATGTAGTAGGATATGGCACAAAATTTTTGGACATTTGAATTTCAGATACAATCAATAGCTTAGCAAGCACACATTGGTTGATGGTCTACCAGACATCCATTTCTCCAAGGGAGTATGTGAGGGATGTGTTCCTGGAAAACACCCTCAAGAGAAATTTGACAAAGGATAGTCTCGACGAGATTTCGCACCTTTAGATTTGATTCACAATGACCTTATGGGTCCCTTTCTTCATCCATCCATAAAAAAAGAGAGGTTTGTTCTTATTTTTGTTGATCATTTCTCACGTTTTACTTGGAACTAATTTCTCAGGAAAAAATACGAGGTCTTTCAATAATGAACACCTCAAAGATTTCAAAGCATTGGTTGAGACACAGTTTGGAAACAAGATCAAATTCCTACGAACTGATAATGAGGGAGAGTATGTAAATAATGAGATCCATAATATTTTTCATGAGGTAGGTATTCAATTGCAACACGCAACTCCCTACACTCCGCAGCAAAACAAAGTTGTTGACCGAAAAAACAAATCTCTAAAGGAGATAGAATCTTGCATGTTGCATGCAATGTCTCTACCACAGAGACTATGGGCCAAATAACTTAATTGTTCAACATACATCCAAAACATATCTCCCCAAATACATTTCAAGGATAAAACCCCCTACGAGGCTTGGAGCGGCCTCAAACCGGAAGTGACCCACTTTCGCATTTTTGGTTCATGTGCATGCGCCCAAATTCCCTCTGAAAAGAGGAAGGCACTTGATCCATAGAGAAATGAGTTCATTTTTTTTGGATACCCTAACGGTGTGAAGGGATATAGGCTTATTGATATTTCCTCAAACCGGCTCATCATTAAGCGAAGTGTCCAATTCGAGCAAAGTGTCTCGCATGCACCTCAGCAACTGCATGCAGACACCTTCATTCTTCCACCTGTGCAAGATGATGAGAATGCACATGTTGACTCTTCTTTAGACAAGATTTTTGATTCATAGGACTCAGATGATTCAGATTCAGAGTCATTACAGTCAGATGCAGAGTCAGAGCATCCAGATGCAGTTGCAAGGCCAGAGAAGAGGCCCAATTAGGCACAGACTACTCTTCAGGCTACAGGGGATCTCGTTGGTGATCCAACCGATACTAGGAGGACTCGATATGATTTTGAGGAGCCTCTTGTTGCACTCACTACCACTGAACCATTTCTCTCCATGCATATTTTCTTGGTTCAGTATTCAAATCCACAGTATTATGGAGAGGATGCTAAAAATCCCTTTTGGGAACCCTCCATGCAGGAGGAGTACAACTCCCTCCTCAAGAACCAGACTTGGGATCTAGTTCCCCTTCCTTCTGGGAGGAAAATTGTCATATGTAGATGGGCCTATAGGACCAAGAGCACAACGGATGGAAATATCAACAAATACAAAGCCAGGCTTGTCGCCAAAGGCTTTCAACAGGTTCATGGTATTGACTATGATGAGACCTTCACTCCAGTAGAGAATATGGATTCCATACAATTGTCACTTTACATTGTGGCATCCAAAGGATGGGAAGTCCATCAGATGGACGTGAAGAATTCATTTCTTCATGGTGATTTCTGTGAGAAGATCTACATGGAGCAGCCCCAAGGATTTATGTAGGATTCATCTTTGGTCAGTCGACTAAATAAGTCCCTTTATGGCCTCAAGTAGGCTCTATGGGCATGGTATGCCAAGATGGATTCCTACCTATTTTCATAGAACTTTGTACATTGTAAATCAGAACCGAATGTCTACATGCTCAGGATGACTAATTCACATCTACTTTTAGTTATGTACGTTGATTATTTATTGATCACTGGCTGCTCGACTGCATCGATTGCTGCAGTCAAGAAGATTCTACATGACAGGTTTTTGATGACGGACATGGGTCCACTACACTTATTCCTTGGACTCGAGATCAATTAGGATGCATCAATAATCAAATTGTATCAGGCCAAGTATGCATGAGATCTCCTTGAGGGATTTCACATGATAGACTACAAGTCTGCTCAGACTCCTTTCCTATCAGGAGTCAAACTTGAGGATGGCATGGAGACTCCACTAGTTGAAAACACACTATACAGAAAACTAGTGGGGAGCTTGTTGTATCTTACACACTCTGGACCATACCACTCATATGAAGTTGGCGCAGTTTTCAGGTTCATGTAGGACCCGCATGAGCTACATTGGAAAACTGCAAAGTGTATCCTTCGATACGTACATGGAACCATCACCATTGGGATTCATTATGCATCAAACTCTACATTAGATCTCATTGGATTTACTGATTCTAACTGGGCTGGTGATAACACTTATCGCAAGTCCACATCTGGTTACTCACTTAGCCTTGGTTCTGGTCCTGTCTATTGGTCAAGAAAGAAGAAAGTTTTTGTTTCTCTATCTTCAGCCGAGGCAGAGTACAAAGGGGTAGTTAACATAACCATTCAGGCTATGTGGCTACAACATTTTCTCACTGAGTTGGGCATTCAATTTCATCGGTTGATCATCATCTGGTGTGACAACCAGAGCACTATGATGTTATGCAGAGATCCAATTCATAGGCAACAGATGAAGTAGATCAATATTCACATGCACTACATCTGAGACTTAGTGCATGAGGGGATCATCGACTTGCAGTTATGTCCTTCAATAGAATAGATAGAAAACATCTTCACCAAGAACTTCACTAAGCATAAATTCCATTCTTTGTGAAGTCATCTTGGAGTAAAGGACACAGTTACCTAGCAACTATAGTTCTTCTTTTTACATACATTGTACCTTGAGGGGGGGGTTTTTCCACGAGGTTTTCCCTCTTTCCTCACTTTATTTCAGTGTATATTTTGTATTTGGGTACCTAACATGGCCTCGTTGTCGAGACCCATTATTTATTTTCACCATAGTGATGTTCAGGGGGGGTGTTGGAGTTACTTCACACACACCTATGATTTCTTGTTCCTAAGGTTTTTCCTTTTTTATTAGTCATAATTAGTCATTATCCAGTCTCCTATATTTTAGGGGAGAATATTCCACCTGGAGAATATTCTCTTTCAGTTGACACTTCAGTTTGACTAGTTGAGTTGTGTTTAGATGTTGCATTGGTTTTGTCACCATGCAACATTTACATACCTCACACATTAGGTGGCATATTTATAGCCCTAAAATTCCCTACTTGTGCATACATGGCATTGGCCCTCTTACTTGCATAATTTTCCAAATCATTGTTAAAAAGCTCTACTTAAAAAACCATTTTTTAGAGCATGTACAAGCCCTGCACCACTACATCCCACATACATACACTTGTTTCATGCTAGACATCCCATGCGCATATGCTTGTTGAACACTAAACAACCCGCGTATGCTTGCAAAAGATGTAAATATTAAAAAGTTGTAAGGAATTTGGTGGAATTTACAAGATATTGAAGGTTTACCAACCAATTCACCTGTTGTAGCCCGTCCCCCAACCGAATAACCATCCTTTTTTTATATAAAAGGAGGTGTTGGGGTCTCATTTACAAAACAAGTGTAATAACAGTGAAACTCTGCCCAATTTCACTTCCCTTCCTTGCCCAATATTTTGTTACCTTTTGTGAGATACTACCTCAACATTCCCTCTTCAGCTCCTTCTTCTTCCATTCAATCCATTCCCTTCACTTGAGGTGATTAGAAGATTGAGAGAAGAGGCCTATTTAAGGTGCACTTGGAGCATTGTAAAGAGGAGCCTGGACCAAGTTCGCAGAACGGTGGCTGACACAGATTGTAAGTTTCAGTGTTTGTTTGATGAATAAAATAATCTCTTTTCCCTGTCCCAAATGATAATGTTTTGTGTATTTTATTTGATTTATACATAGCATTTGGTATTAACCCCTATTTATGAATAGGAATAACATGCTTGTAGTCCTTGTTTTCCTAGTTTTGGATGSAGGTCATCCTTGGGAGGAGACTTCTAGTCTTTKCAWCTATAGAGCTTGAGGAGATCGTCACYAGACATGGGATAAAAGGTACATTTATCGATATTCTCTTCTATTGATTTMTTTTCATTTATTTTGGTATGTTTGGGGTAGAGTAGAAACTAGATTTACTTTTAGAYGATCCTTMRATCTATCTATATCATGAACSCCGGTCTAGTTAAACGGGGGATTTTCCCACTAGCACAAATGTATGAAATCATTGAATTTTTCTATTAGGTACATATAAATAAATAGTTTAGCATTAAATAGCAATTTTCAAGTATTTTTTTGCAGAAAAGAAAACAAAATGGAACCCATATAGCAATATTCCACCTGGAGAATATTCTCTTTCAGTTGACACTTCAGTTTGACTAGTTGAGTTGCGTTTAGATGTTGCATTGGTTTTGTCACCATGCAACATTTACATACCTCACACATTAGGGGGCATCTTTATAGCCCTAAAATTCCCTACTTGTGCATACATGGCATTGGCCCTCTTACTTGCATAATTTTCCATATCATTGTTAAGAAGATCTACTTAAAAAACCATTTTTTAGAGCATGTACAAGCCCTGCACCACTACATCCCACATACATACACTTGTTTCATGCTAGACATCCCATGCGCATATGCTTGTTGAACACTAAACAACCCGCGTATGCTTGTAAAAGATGTAAATATTAAAAAGTTGTAAGGAATTTGGTGGAATTTACAAGCTATTAAAGGTTTACCAACCAATTCACTTGTTGTAGCCCGTCCCCCAACCGAATAACCATCCTTTTTTTATATAAAAGGAGGTTTTGGGGTCTCATTTACAAAACAAGCGTAATAACAGTGAAACTCTGCCCAATTTCACTTCCCTTCCTTGCCCAATCTTTTGTTACCTTTTGTGAGATACTACCTCAACATTCCCTCTTCAGCTCCTTCTTCTTCCATTCAATCCATTCCCTTCACTTGAGGTGATTATAAGATTGAGAGAAGAGGCCTATTTAAGGTGCACTTGGAGCATTGTAAAGAGGAGCCTGGACCAAGTTCGCAGAACGGTGGCCAACACAGATTGTAAGTTTCAGTGTTTGTTTGATGAATAAAATAATCTCTTTTCCCTGTCCCAAATGATAATGTTTTGTGTATTTTATTTGATTTATACATAGCATTTGGTATTAACCCCTATTTATGAATAGGAATAACATGCTTGTAGTCCTTGTTTTCCTAGTTTTGGATGCAGGTCATCCTTGGGAGGAGACTTCTAGTCTTTGCAACTATAGAGCTTGAGGAGATCGTCACCAGACATGGGATAAAAGGTACATTTATCGATATTCTCTTCTATTGATTTCTTTTCATTTATTTTGGTATGTTTGGGGTAGAGTAGAAACTAGATTTACTTTTAGACGATCCTTCAATCTATCTATATCATGAACGCCGGTCTAGTTAAACGGGGGATTTTCCCACTAGCACAAATGTATGAAATCATTGAATTTTTCTATTAGGTACATATAAATAAATAGTTTAGCATTAAATAGCAATTTTCAAGTATTTTTTTGCAGAAAAGAAAACAAAATGGAACCCATTTAGCACATAAAATAGAACGACAAGGAAGAAAAGGGTTGATAGAAAAGTTTGTGAGTAATTTTTATTTATTTATAACAAATTAAGATTTCATTTCTGTATAGTTCAAGTTGTTTTACAACAGTCATCCATGAATTTCTTCAAACAGATGATAACATACAAAAAAGAGCCATTGGCAGAATTGATTGACATTGGGTTAAGTATGGGTTGTGATTATATGTTGGCATATCAAAATTTGATTGTGGAATTCATAAGTGTCTATGTTGTTTTATTTCTCTCATTGTATAATTAATGGGACAAAAAAAACCTTTATATTAAATCTATGATTTATTATAAGGTATAAAACTTGTAGGAAACAAAGTATGGAAATGTGCCAACAGAAGAGTTGTTGACACAAGAGATGAGATTTGGTTTTCAAATAATGTGTATCATTCAGGAGTCAATTCTTTGTATGGTACGTCACTTTTCAATTTACATTCATGTATATTATGTATTTCAATTTTCATTATTCTCACCAATGTAGATACACTCATTACACTTTTTTTTTTTTTTTTGTAGATGGAGCTTGAAGAAGAGGAAAACAATAGAGGAAATCAACAAAACATTTGGCCACGTTACTCAAGTCATGGAAGTCTCTTGAACATCGACAACAGTTCCAACGAAGAATGATGGTCAATATATTTGGATATCAATGTAGGCTATTATATTTTTTGAAATAGCTATGTGTGAAAATCAGACATTTTGTTTAATGTAATGGATATAGTGTCCTAATTGAAAGACAAGGGGTTACCAATAAGTGTCCCATTTTGTATGACAAAGCCATTCTTATTCATATATAATAGAATATGTTTTATTTTATTCTATTGCATTATCCAATGTCATTGTGAAATGTCACATCGTTTATTAAATATATGGATGATTAAATATTATAATGAAGTGATGTGAAATGTGATGATACAACAAATTAATCCAAAACTTATATCCTAATGCACTACTCAAAATTTAATTTATATGAATACTATTATAAGATATATGTTAATTTTTTTATGAACAATGGAATTAAAAAATAACAATAATTACACTGTCATAGGTTGATGTTTCTAAAAAGATAAAATGAACACTGGTGCATTTAATGCTAAAAAACATCGGCATTATAATACAATGAACCAACATCGATCGTAATAATATTTTAACAACAACAATTATAATAATAAAAATAGGCCTTCCAATGTGTTTAATTAGAACAAGGCACTGATGCTTCTGTATCAGACTTTTGCATTGGTGCATTCTAAATTTCATGCACCGGTCTGGTTTGTTTTGTAACACACTAGTGCATGGTATCATAGATTTGACCGGTGCACTATTGTTTTTTTTTGTTTGTTAGTTTTTCCGTGACATGTGGGACTAACCTATGGCTAAGAAACCGAGACTCAGGGTCATCTAAGTTTTCAAAATCACCCAGGGATTGCACTCGGCCTGAGCCACACCAACCCTTAACATTGATGGATTTTTTGTCCCCGCAGGTTTCGAACTGCTGACTTAACATCATAGAGTGCCTTAACAGCACACTCCATCACTGACTGTCCTACACCTCGGGGACTCACCACTGGCTATTATTATTAAAGCATCGGTGTGTTATTATTTAGAAGAGCATCGGTGCCCCAATATTTTATTGACTTCTCCCGTGGTTCGATGAAATGTAAGCACCGGTGCTTTAAGTTTGAGAACGCATCGATGCGTATACACCATGATTTTCGTTGCTTAGAAAAACATCCACTAACAACTCTGGAAGCCAAAATTATTTTAGCTATGTTATAGCGGAGTCTTTTTTGACAATTTTTGCCAATTTTGTAACACTAAAAACCTCCACTACAAGGCCTTTTCCTTGTAGTGAGGGAACAAAGGGAATCCCTACCTATGGCCTCTTAATGAATGGAATGAAGGGAAAGGAGAACCATTTAATAGCATATTTAAGGATGCAGACTCAATACAACCCATAATCTAGTTCACAATATTTAAATTCATCCTCATATACATAAGAGCGAGGATAATGAAGGCCTAATTGAATTTTTCATATGCTTTATAGAGATCTAAATTCATCACAATGGAGGGAATTTTTTAAGTGTTAATAGAAAGATAGGGTTCCTGGGCCAAAGCTACAACATCATGGATTTGACATTTGTTTAGAAAACCAAACTATTCCTCTGAGATAATGTTGTTGAGAATTGGCTTTAGTCTGTTTGTGATGATATTCTAGATCAACTTATATATCATGTTGCAGCAGGAAATGGGTTTATATTCGTCAAATGATACGTCTTCTTGTTTCTTAGGGATCGAAACTAGGAAGGTTTCATTTAGGGAACTTAAAACTTTGCTCAAAATCTGGGATTCGAGCACAACCTTAAGCGGGCCTTCATTGATCAACTCGAAGAAGCCTAGGAAGAGTTCGACTGTGAGGTCATCGGGACATAGGCTTATTCACTTTTGAAAAGATGAAATAGTTGAAAGGAGTTCACCTTTTGAAATTTCCCTCACTTTTAGATTAAAATCTTGAGCCCAATCTTGAGAGAACTTATTGATTTTTGAAAGGTTTGCTACAAATTAGTGCATGTAGGAGTTTCCTTCCTCTTCTATTAAATGTGACAATGTAGACTCCACTAGTTCTCTATAAATATCCTCTAGAAGCCATACGTGATTAAACTTGAAAGGGAGAAAAGGATTTGGGCACCGCTTCTCAATTTGCAATATTTTTGGAAAATGATCAAAGGATATGTCTCTCACGATCTAGAATTTGAAGGGACAGGGTCTATCTAGGAGAGCTTCAAAAAGAAGAAATATGTTAAGACACTTTTCAACCAAATTATCACCTGCTCTTCCATTCTGCTAGGTTTGTGATATCTTAGCAGGCTCC
This sequence comes from Picea sitchensis, assembly GCA_010110895.2. NCBI lineage: Eukaryota > Viridiplantae > Streptophyta > Pinopsida > Pinales > Pinaceae > Picea > Picea sitchensis. The sequence goes on along the minus strand of SNQJ01S0019227.1, from coordinate 152,428 downwards.
AAATTTTTTTCAATCCAGTGAACAAAAAAACCTTCCTGAGCATCCCTTCTAGGGTGAGGACCCAAAACCTCCATGATAGAGGTTGTCAAATTTAAATATCCCCATAGGATGGCATTCGAGGAAGAAATAAAACTAGAAGCACTTAATTTCTCCCAGAAAGGGATTTTGTCGGCATACAACCCATACAAATTCACCAACCTAAACCCCCCATTGAGTATACTATCCTCCAAGTCGACTACACACCTATACTAGATGGGGGTCATGTAAAGATATTTAAGGCAAGGGATCCATGCAAAGAGAAGGCCTCCTGAGAGTCCTTTAGAAACTAAGGCACAAAAAGTCCAATATTTCAACCATGACTAAAACTTAGGTCCACAGTTTTTTAGTTGCACACATTGTTTCCTAAATCATTATGACATCCAAGTTGCACACACTATGCAAAACCCTTTTTAGGGCTAACACTTTATGGGCACCCCTAACACCACACATGTTTTGAGAGACCACAATCATTGGAGAACTTTGGCTTAGGCTTTCTCTAGTCCAAGGACCTGAATGATGGTGGATTGCTTTCTATTTTTGACCTCCTTTTTGGCTTGCACCTGGGATAGGGAGGAAAATGATATCTCCCCCCTTGACTATCAGGAGCCTTATTGTTAGGGTCCTAACCTGCACATAGGTAGAACAATATATTGGGATGTAATAAAGGTCAATATTAATAAGGCCTTGCAATAAAATAGAATAAGTCGAATGTAAGAAGACCTAATAGAAGCTTCTGCTTCTTGAAGGATCTTCCTCTATATGCTTCTTTTGATAGACATATTTAGTATAAATAGGAGTCAATGGTATTAAAACCTTATCTTGGATATTATTGTAATAGAGCTCTGCTCGACTGGAGGTTGCCCCCTCGAAGAGGCTCGTGAACATTGCTCTCAGAATCAAAGTGTTATTTTTGTTATTATTATTATATCATTTCAGTGTTATTCTGGTGATTGTTCTGGTTATATTGTTGTTATTATGCCATTTCTAGAATTTTATTTATGTTCTGCATACTTTTTATATCTGGTATATTACAAGTGGTATCAGAGCACTTTCCTTGGTAGAAATTGTGGGTTAATTTTTTTTTTTCAAGGTAGAGACGTATTCCAGCGTCTTTAAGACATAGAGATCTGTCATTACGTGCATAAACCCACGGTTGAGGGATTCATACACGCAGAAAATACATGTGGTACTTAAGCGCACATCTGTTGTCCACCCTTGTAACCCCTGTTGGTACCCCTTCGAGTGGTAGCACATCAGACAACACCTGTGTACAGATCGACCTAGATTTCTTGAAGCCCTCTTTAGATAAACCGATCGACCGCCTGACTACTATAGTGCCACTGAGAATAGTACTTGGGAAGATACTCTCTAGTACCTGGGTATTCAGGTAGTATTGATAAGGGCATGGTCTAGCCTCCTTAGTTAGTGCCCTGAGATATTGGGCCGAGTACTATTGTTGGACCCCACACATATATCAGAGAGCTATAGCACAGGGCAAATCCTTGTCTGTAGAACCATTGAATACCTAAACCTGGGGAACAAAATCATAAATAAATTAAAACAGACAAGATCTATTGCCAAGCAATTGTGTTCGGGTTTCCAAATCACTACACATTTCTTCTTGGTTAAGCATTTGGGCATATCATCACTGCAGTATTCTTCAGACCGGAGTCTGGAAATTGTTTCACCATTATTTGAGACCTATTCCATTGGATTCATCTCTTCGCCCTTATCACATTCATACATATCATTTTCAGCAAATTTTTTGACCCCACCCACCCCATTTCGGTTCCCTCATCATCATGGCCCATACTCGTAGCCAAGACTTGGAAGCTCACTTCACTACCTTGCAATATAATCTCATTGAGACCCAACAAGAAGTGAAACAAATCAGTGCCACTATTGTCGCCATCAATACAACCATGCATTCCTCAATGGAGGAAATGACACAAGACCTGACCACCCAGCTTGAATCTGTCTTTTAGACGCTCTGCACTAATCTGCATATCCCTATAGATAACCCTTCATCTGACCCACCTCCACATATTGAAGCTGAAAATTTCTCTCATTCCCATAACTTTCAACACCATCACTTTCAATGTGACCTACGCCTTCCGTAGGTGGATGTGACAAAATTTGATGGCTCGGATCCCACTGGTTGGGTAACCCAAATGGAACATTATTTCTCTTTATACGACATTACAGATGACTTGGCCAAACTCCGATATGGTGTTCTCCTCTAGATCAAGAATGTTGGCAATGGATAAAAACTTCTCGTCAAGGGTATATTGCTTGGACACACTTTGTGGCAGATCTTTATGAATGCTTTGACACTGACACCAACCATTTGGGTCGTTTGACAAAGTTGAAACAATCAGGAACAGTGGAAGACTTTATAGCTTCTTTTGAGTGCCTGGCTTTTCAAACAAAGGGCATGTTTGATGCCTTTTTCTGAGAGTGTTTTATCAATGGCCTCAAGGATGAGATTCAGGCCCATGTCCTCATGGCTCAGCCTCAGAGTTGGGTGGAAGCTACTAAAAGAGATAAAGAATCAAAACAGGTTGTATCTTCTCAAAAATGGAAACCCTCCTTTATCCCTCGCACTAAACCAGTAAATCCCACTACTCCCTCCACTCCACTAAAGATCCAAAAATTGACCAGGGTTGAAATGGTTGAATGCCAACTCAAAGGCCTTTGTTATAATTGTGATGACAAATATTTCCCAGGCCACAAGTGTAAGGAACAAAATATTTGTATGTCCATCTCAGAGGATATTTCGGAAGAGGAGGTTGAAACTCTCCTTGTGTCTGAGTCACCTGAAACCACTGACATCACCCCTCCCTCAGACCCTCCTGAAGTAGAACTAGTCATTTCCCTAAATGCTCTCACTGACTTCTCTGCTCCGCAAACTCTCAACCCTCAAGCTAATCGGTTACATCAAGCATAGGAAGGTCATCATTTTGGTTGATAGTGGAAGCACCCATAATTTTATTCATCACTGCATTGCTCAAGAAACTCATTGCTATATCCATGCAGTCAATAATTTCCAAATCATGATTGCCAATAGTGGCTCCATGAAATGTGGGGGGCATTGTGAAAATTTGCGTCTCCAAATTGGTGACTACCACCTGAAATCTCATATGTTTTCTATCGACATGGGTGGTTGTGACATTGTGTTGGGTGCAGACTGGGCAAGGACTTTGGGTCCCATTCTTATGGATTTTAAGGAATTAACCATGCAATTTGACCAAGAGGGCCAACAATATATGTTCCAAGGCATCACCGTCGATTCACCTGAGATCATTAGTTCCCATCGCATGGAAAAGCTGCTCAAAAAAGGTCATTTTGGTGTTATTGCCCAACTCCATGCCACACAAGCAACATAGACACCCTCGGTGCCACAAGACCTCCAATCCATCATTTCTAAACATAAACTGGTCTTTTCCACTCCCCAAGGACTCCTTTCTCATGGTGTTCATGATCATTCCATTGCCCTTGTACCAAGAAGCCTTCCTCCCAATATTCGTCTTTATTGTCACCCATTTTCCCAAAAAAATGAAATTGAAGAAATGGTCTAGGAACTCCCTAATGCAAGCGTTATCCACCCTAGTACGATCCCCTTCTCTTCTTCGGTGGTCATGGTCCTGAAGAAATAAGTTTCTTGGCGAATGTGTCTTGACTTCCGTGCCCTCAACAAACTTACCATTAAAGACAAATTTCTCATTCCTATCATTGATGACCTCTTGGATGAATTGAGTGGCGCCCAGTTCTTTACTAAACTTGATCTTCATTATGGCTACCACCAGATACGTATAAAAGAGGCAAACATTCCCAATACTTCCTTTAGAACTCATGAGGGCCACTATGAGTTTTTGGTCATGCCATTTGGCTTGTGTAATTCCCCCTTCACCTTTCAAATCCTCATGAATCATGTCTTTTGTCCTTTTCTCCATCATTTTGTCTTAGTTTTCTTTGATGATATCCTCATCTATAGAAAAACCTGGACAGACCATCTTTCTCATGTTGACCGAGTTCTCCATCTACTCTCTCAGCACCAACTTTTCCTAAAACAGTCTAAATGTGATTTTGGCGCCTCAGAAGTCAAGTACTTGGGCCATCTGGTTGGCAAGGACAATGTCAGGGTGGACCCTAAAAAATTGAAGCTATGCAAGACTGGCCTCACCCAAAGAATCTCAAAATCTTGCATGGATTTCTGGGCTTAGAAGGTTATTATCGCAAGTTTGATAAGAATTATGGAAAGATTGCAACACCTCTCGCTGCACTCCTAAAAAAGAACTCTTTCACTTGGACTCTAGCAGCCTCTCAATCTTTTCAAACCTTGAAGATGTCCATGTGCACCACTCCAGTCCTAGCCCTTCTTGATTTCACAAATACCTTTGTCTTAGAATGTGATGCTTCAGGGAAAGGAATTGGTGTTGTCCTTATGCAAGAGGGTCGGTCATTGGCCTTTACCAGCAAGCAATTGTTTGAAAGAAATCTAGGCAAATCAATCTATGAAAAGGAAATGTTGGATATTTTGCATACCATTGATCTGTGGCGCCCTTATCTATTGGGGCAACACTTCCAAATTAAGACAGACCATCAAAGCCTTAAGTATTTTATGGAACAACACATTTCCTCCCTTGAGCAACAAAAATAGGTGACTAAGCTCTTTGGATATGATTATGAGATCATTTACAAGAAAGACAAAGAAAATGTGGTTGTGGATGCACTTTCCCGAAAATATGAAGATGACAGATCCCTTTTTTCTCTTTCCTTCATTGTACCAGATTGGCTCCAAGCCATTCGCCACGAATGGCTACACGATCTGAAAAGTTTTCATCTGATCCAACAATTGTAGTCCAATGCTTTAGCTTCCGCAGGGTACTCTTGGCTCCATGATGAGCTTTGATACAAAGGTCATTTGTATTTAAGTAAACAATCAAAACTTAAATCCACAGTACTTTCTGATCTTCATGCTACACCCACAGTTGGGCACTCCAGGTTTACCGAAACCTATGACAGGGTCAAACGTTCTTTTTTCTGGGATGGTATGAAACAAGACATTCGTAATTTTGTTGTTGAATGTGATGTGTGTCAATGCAACAAGGGAGAAACAGACAAATCTTTGGGCACACTACAACTGCTTCCGATTCCACCTTCTATTTGGAGGGATATCTCTATGGATTTTATTACAGGCTTGCCCAAATTAAGAAATAAATCAGTCATCATGGTGGTGGTTGATCACCTTTCCAAGTATTCTCATTTATGTGCTCTTCAACACCCATTTACATCATCCACGGTGGCTCAACTTTTCATGGATCCGGTCTTCAAGCTTCATGGCATGCCGCATTCTATTGTTTCTGATTGTGACCCAACTTTCACCAACAATTTCTATCAAGAACTGTTCAAGCTACAAGACACCCAATTGCATCTCAGCACAACTTATCATCCCCAGACTGATGGTCAAACAGAAGTTGTCAACAAGTGTTTGAAAACATATTTGAGGTGTTTTTCCTCGGAAAAGAAAAATTAGTGGGCTCAATGGTTACCCCTAGTTGAATGGTGGTACAACACTTCATACCATACAACTACACGCATGACTCCTTTTGAAGTGGTATATGGACAAAATCCACCTTCAGTTCTCTCATACTTACTGGGTGTCTCGAAGGTCCAGGCGGTTGACCAAACCCTTACAGTTCGAGAGGCTATTCTCCATACCCTCAAAGAGAATTTGGTCATGGCACAAAATCGCATGAAGCAACAAGCAGATCAAAGTCACTCCGAACATCAATTTGCAGAAGGGGATCAGGTTTTTTTTCGACTACCACCTTACAAGCAAAATTCCCTCAAGGCCGAGCATTGTCAGAAGCTAGCGCCCAAGTTTTATGGTCCCTATGTTGTTCTCAAGCATGTGGGACAGGTGGCCTATCAGTTAGCTTTGCCCGGTCATTCTAAGATACATCTTGTTTTTCATGTTTCATGCTTAAAGAATGTGATTAGAACTAAGTGTCAAATTCAAACCAACCTCCCCGAGTAAGATGAAGAAGGATCCATTTGGCTACAACCACAAGAATTTTTGGACCAGCGTGAGCGTCGCCTACGTCAGACAACCATCAAGGAAGTGTTAGTCCAGTGGAAAGATACAACTCCAACAGATGCGACTTGGAAACCAGATACCATTCTGCAGCAGTTTCCACATCTCAAGCCTTGAGGACAAGGTTGTTTGTAAGGGGGAGGACATGTTAGGGTCCTAACCCGCACATAGGTAGAACAATATATTCGGATGTAATAAAATTCAATATTAATAAGGCCTTGCAATAAAATAGAATAAGTTGAATGTAAGAAGACCTAATAGAAGCTTCCGCTTCTAGAAGAATCTTCCTCTAGATGCTTCTTTTGATAGACATATTTAGTATAAATATGAGTCGAGGGTATGAAACCCCTAGCTTGGATATTATTGTAATAGAGATTTGCTCGACTAGAGGTTTCTCCCTCGAAGAGGCCCATGAACATTGCTCTCAGAATCAAAGTGTTATTTCTATTATTATTCTTATATCATTTCAGTATTATTGTGGTGATTGTTCTAGTTATATTGTTGTTATTTTTCCATTTCTAGCATTTTATTTCTATTCTACATAATTTTTATATCTGGTGTATTACACTTATTGGAGGCTAAGCCTCCCATCCTCCCTTCTGCTACCCCCCTTTGACTTTCAAGTGTAAAAAATAATTGGACTTAAGAGAACTTGGAAAAGGAACAACACACTAAGTCATCTGAAAGGTACTTAGAATTTAGTTTGAACAATTACAAAGAAAAGTGGTTATGTTTTAACATTCAGATTCAAATCTACATTTAAGTTCAAATTTTACTTATAAAAGGGGTTGTCTAAATATTTTACATTTTGGTTTTTTTTCACTGGAATTCAACCACATATATCTAGAGGAAATTTTAACTTTTTGTTGTTCGAATTGCATTTTTGAATACACATAAATCTACACGAAACCTTAACTTTTTGTTGTTCAAATTGCATTTTTGAATGTATAAATGGATTTAGACATAAATCTGGATGAAATGGTAATTTTTTGTTGTTCAAATTGCATTTTTGAATGCATAAATAGATTCAGCTTGTTGAAAAATCCTGAAACAAGTGGATGATATAAACTTAAAGACTCAAATATGCACATCCAACAAAATTAAACAAAAAATACCTAAAAAACAAAACAAAACTTGAAACATTTCTACTACTGCCATATAAAATGTTTCCCTTATTACAATTGATTGTGAAGACTTGAAAATAATACATAAATATTTGAAAAGAAAACAAATTCCCCAGAAGTTATTCTAACATTTGAAAATACAAATCCAATCATATTGTTCATAAGTTTAAAAATACAACAATTCAAAGTTGTTTTGTGACTTGATGCAATTTCAATAAAATTAAAATAGGACCCTAATAACATAAAAAACACCAGATATTTACGCTGAAAGGCGTACACCTATTGACAATGGGCACAATTAATGATCTTTAAACCTTATTTAACTTTAAACCCTAATCTGATGGTTATGCATTGAAGATGCTGGCATATTCTTAGTCGTCCTCCAAAATCAATGGGTCATATTTATTGTTCATAACTTTCTTGCATTTATCAAGGCATCCGTTAACATGTTTACATTTTAACATTTACCTAATCACATTAAAAAAATACTGTATGGATGTGTAATTGCCACGTTTAAATGATTAAGTAAGATTAAACCGTGGCATCTAAATAAATGCCCACGTTCTGCTTCTGAACCGGTTGTCTCATGCCCAAGCGTTCCATTTATCAACCTAATGTAGCCAAATGTTTCAGCGTTCGCCAGCCGCCAGCCACTTTGCGGCGTTCACCAACCGCCAACCACGTTTCGGCGTTCACCAACCCTATGTGCGTTTCGACATTCACCAACCGCCAACCACTTTGCGGCTGTGCTAGTTAGGCCAAAAGGCATACACCTATTGACAATGGGCACAATTAATGATCTTTTAACCTTATTTAACTTTAAACCCTAATCTGATGGCTATGCATTGAAGATGCTGGCATATTCTTAGTTGTCCTCC